>JBBPMA010000223.1:0-35619 GCA_038090075.1 Xanthoconium purpureum | reverse complement strand
GTGGTCTTCGCAGGGCTATACATTAATCCTGCTACCTATCTATCAGGTATGATGTCTTGAGTGAAGTGCTTAGCATTGATCTGAAGCCAACTTATCACCCACATTTCAATCTAGTCATGATCGCCCACGTTCAGGATTTGTCGTTTTGCAACACCTTACTGAATGTTCCACCAAACACCACATTATATTTTCTGATTCCCCGTTTTCTTCTCAGTGGCCTGCTGTTGATTCTCGCTGTCACCCAGACTTTGAGAGAGTCAATCGACATGTACAGAGCAACGAAGCAATGGCAGCCAAACCGGTACATGAAGTTGCTTGCGAGGCACGGAATTATCTACTTCTTCACGTACGTTGGCGGCTTCCTTCACATATCTCCTACCCATTTCCCACAATGGCTTTCCCGTTCTACGTTTGCTGTACGCAAACAACCAGCTCATGTGGCTTCTCTCTGATATCAGGCAACTACTCTACAATACCACGCAAGCCATTATCAGCGGAAGCGGGTTTGACTCGTCCAACCCTGCAGTAATCATTGCAATCTGCCTCGCTTACTTCACTTTTGCTACGATCATGCCCCGGTTCATCATCAGCGTCCGGGAGTTGTACGGTCGTAATGCTCAAGGCCGCCTACAGGGAATCGACACTGGATTTGGTGTGTCCTCGCACGCTATACCCAGTCAAAATGGGGTTCTGTCTGCAATTGCGTTTGCGGACGTTGCCTTGGGACAGGATCAAGAGGCGGATGGCAACGTGTTTGAGCTAGGGGGCAGAGACTAGGGTCGAGCCCCGGATTGTAAGAGAGCCAGGGTGTCTGTTGGCAGTTCGATCGGAACTATCTATGGTTCGAGAAATCTATTTATATGCTTACATGCAGGATACGACGCAGTGTACGAGCCTCACTATGTGCCGGGCAAAGTACCACAGCAAGTGATGTGTGATCTGGAAATATGATCATATAGAACGGAAGCGTTTGTGTGCGCGGCGGATGGGAAGGCAATGCAAGGGTATCATACTCTTAGTATTGACAGCTCAGGTATACTGCCGGTGCATAAAGTTGATGTGTACGGGATAGGACAAGACACCGCCATCAAAGTGTAAGAAAAGCAATGCGACAGGGTCTTCAACGGCATGTAGAGAACCATGTGGGGCCCTCGTGCTGCGAGAATTCGCCATTGGCGGCGGTATGTGGTGGCTCAAGTTCATGTTCCATCAAAATCAAAATCAGAATCATACCACTCATTTGTTACAAGCTGAGAAGTAGGAACCTTGAGTCCTAATATGACAACTGTATTTCCTTTTGCTCATATTGACGACGGGAGAAGAGGATACTACTAATAGAAAATGTTGCGTTCTGATGCTGATGAGCGCTCACTCCACGTCCGCACTCGGCCCGAGGTACTGATGAGTGGGGTGTTTCCTTGCATTCACTTCTCTGATGTTGGGTTAATGGTCTGGTTTCTAGGAAGACAAAAACCGGTAAGTACCTTCCCCAGAGAGATATTCTGAGTACTCACGTTGTTTCCATCGGTGCTTGCGGACTGCAGCCAGGGCTGCCAAAATCGGTAATTCTGGGACGGAAAGCAACAGAACCAATTGTCCTCCGAGGTAAAGTAGTCGTGCTTGGTTCCTAACCCACATTATCTCCCCAGTATTTACAGTCGTCTGATCATCGTGCTTCAAGGTCCGGTGGTGCTTCTGAAAGCACCCTGGCTCAACTGATACACCGTGGTGGCAACAAGGTTCTCCACATCTCTCCTCCGACATCCCGAAAGCAGTAGATAAGGTGGAGGTCGAACACGCCGAGAATGGAGGGTCCCAGGTATTGAAGTAATGTTCACATCTTCCCTGCTTTGAAAACGGTCAGATTATTTGGAACCGTTCGGGGGACAACAGAATCACGTACCCAGACCGAGATAGTCTGTTCTCGTGTACGTGTCCACTTGTCGGGCAGGATGAGCAGGTTGCGGGCAAGAGGAGCCAACGTGGGAGCAAACAACTAGCTATGTCAACCTCTCCGACAATATAAAACTTCATTAGCCGTTACCATCAAGAACCAGGCAGAATGATGATCAGCTTCTGAGAACGGGCGCAACAAATGCTTCTCAGATACAGCCGCGTGGCCAACCGCCGTTTGAAGCTACGTTGAAGTATCGGTGTCTTACGTATTCCCGTTTAACATTTCCTGCATGCCCAAAGTGATCGCCAGATGAGTATAAAAATGGACTGAGAAAGACAGCTTTACTGACACAGTCAACTGAACGACCAAAATACCAGCCATGCAGCTCAAAGCACTTTGCTTCTATCTCACTACACTCTTGCCACTCTTCATCGCAAGCTCCGTGCAAGCGGGCCCTGTGGCACTTGCTCACCGAGAAGTTCTCAGCGACAAACGGGGTATGTAAAGTTGGTTTATATAAAAGATACTTACAACGGTTGACCTTCACAAAGCAGGAGGTCTTGAGCGTAGGATGCCAGAACTTTTTGAGTTTGAAAAAGGTAACAGCCTTGGGTCAGTTTGATGTCATGGATCCCAGCTGACACGAGGAAAGGCGACGAGGATTAATCTGAGAAATGCTGGGAGTGCACCATTATGGCTTCTGACTAATGCTGGTGGTCCATACTGGGCCGTGCACTTCATATTAGTCCCTATACTATGCCTCTCATCTTCGTACCCATTAATTTCTGACCTTTTCCCGACACGTCGAGTCTCTGCTTGTTATCTTGCTGCTTGTCCGTACTTCAGAGCTCTAATCTGGAGAATTACGAAGCGCGTATTATGATTTTTGGAGAAAGCCTAGCTCAGAGGTGAACTGCACATGAAGTAATACAGTAGCGCGGTTGGTGAAGAACAGGGGGAGCTAGCAGTAGCGCATGGGTTGCGGGTGACCTTTCGAGCGGAGTTCAATATCTGATCCATTCGGTTGTCACATCTCCTACTCAATTGTCCGTGATGGGCTCCATGTTGACACAAATCTCAGCTGAGTCGGTAATGGGCAAGGTGTGTCGAGTACGTTGCGTTATTCGGTGGTAACGTTGATGCTCAATGTCGTTCATGGCCTGGCCTACAGCACATTTCGTGTTCGACGGCAACCGCGCGAGTTTCAGGCGTTAAGAAGCGTAAAGTTACATTTGTGGTGCAGGCATTCGTTCGTTGCGCATACCTCGCGAGGGCTCAGGGGACTGATTGTCGATTCTGAGTTGCGGGTGAGTAGAATATCTTTCCCACTTTGCGTGTCTGATTATTCTACCCGGGTCTTGCTGATGAACTACGGGATGGTTAGACCTACTACACCCCGACTCGACTGGGCCTTCTGATTATAGGCTACCGGTCTGGTGGTGTTTTCTGAAGGTAGCTTAGATCCTTCGCCAACTAGCAGTGGCCTAGGAAGCCATCTAGTTCTATAGAAGGTATACGTGTGCGGATGTATGCGTGCGCAGCGGTGCGTCCTCTCGTGTGAGCCATCGATTAAACTCTGACGATAAAGGATTAGAGATCGATCACACTGATGACTCAAACGGCTTTGTTCCATACTTCTGAGAAGGTGAGTTTCCGCCTACTGTTCCCAATCTTTGTCTGTGCTGAGGTGATACCCTCTTTCTAGCCATGCTATCTCTCCAGCGTGCAACCGGGTGAGGGCGTCCTGCGACGTGCCACGTCCCAAGGTACCTATTTTCTCGTGGGAATGTCGCCCCTTCGTATACGCTCACGCACATCTCAAGCAACATCCTGCCTGCATCGCTGTGATGCCCGATTTTGTATGCGAATACCGTATCTGTACTCTTGACGCCAGCGCGGCTCATCTTTTCGAGTATGCATGAAGTTGAAGTGGTGGTATGAGTCGTGACTGATTGATGGACTACAAGGAAGGATATTTGCCTACTGACGTTTCGGCTTTCCCGAGTACATGCACTATGTTCCACCAAGTGGTATGTACGGCGGAAGCGAAACGAGTCAATCTAGTGTGTGTTGCCCGACTCGAACCTCAGGCCTCAGTTCTCATATTGACCCTTCTTGCAGGGTTCTTATGTCTTTCACATTGATCTACGGACTTGCAGAGTAATTGCGGGTTGCCTGAAATGCATTAAACAACCTCCCTCCCTGCTACGAAAGATGACGACCGCATGGCGTTCAGCTTCGCGAAGCAAGGTACGGCATAGGATATCGTGATCCTTCCTCGTTGTTTTAGCCGAAAACTGTAGTTGTAGAAAGGGTCGCCTTTCAGGTGGAAGGCGAGCTCACGCGGTGTGGCTCAATTCCACGACGTTCATCGCTGAGGACCAGGGTAAGGTCGATCATGTCGTCTCAGCAGATGGTGCTCTGGTTGGGGTCAGGGAAGGGTTTGAACGACGCAATCATAGTCTCTCTGTGGGGATCCTCGATCGTCTTCGATATGAACAGAGTGGCGCGACGGAAACATTGGGATGATGCAATGTTAGACGAGGTTGTGGTGCGTTGAGGAGGCAGATACCCTGTGTTGTTGTTATCTGGCGTTTCGACGAATGCCTTGTTACACCGCTAGGCAACCTCAATTGACCCTCTGTTGTTAACAATGTCGGATTATTACACCATACTACACGTCAGTGGTTGGGTGTTCTAGTGACGCGTAGTTTGAGGTACATACAGCTACATGAAAAATTCAGTTTATTTTTCTCCGACACACCAATAAAACGATGGGCTCAAAAAGACACTGCCAAGGTAGAGGGCGAGTGCTCACACTCGAATGGACATGGCCGGATGGGAGACGAACACTCGGACTCAAATAGACATGGTTGGGTGGGGGATGAGTGCTCAAGCTTGAATGGGTATGGTCAAGGTGGGAGACGAGCATTCAGCTCAAAAAGAAATGGCCGAGGTGGGATATGAGCGTTTAGGCTTGAAGAGACGGGACGGGAGATGAGCGCTCGGGCTCGGATGCGCACGGTTGAGACAGGAGACAAGCATTCAGGCTTGAAGAGCCATGGTAGAGGGAGAAGACGAGCATTCAGACCCGAAGAGACACAGTGGAGGTGGGACATGAGTCGCACTCGAGGGGACACAGCTGGGGAGGAGAACGAGTGCTCAGCACTCAGGCTCAAATGCACACGGTCGAGGTGGGTGACAAATGTTTGAGCTCGAAACGACACGGTCAGGTGGGAGACGATTGTTCGGGCTCGGATAGACATGGTTGGAGTAGGAGACAAGGCTTGGAATGATGGGCGGAGCGGAAGGACACGGCCGTGGTGGCTGTGACTACTGTTCCTGATGGTGTCCATATGACCCCAGTACTGTCATCAAGCCGTGATAACACCACCATAATTGCGCCAGAAAAGATAGCGATAAGAAAGAAGGGGAGATGCGTGCTTCCTTGCGTACACGTGGGGGACAAATTACAAAGGTTTCAAGAAGGTACAAGTAAAAAAATTCACCATCATGATCACCGCACTAGCTACCGACTCTCATCCTATATGTGACGTTTGTTGTAATCGGCTTCTTGATCACATCCGAGTCACTGCCTGAGTGATCTGCCGATGAGGCATCCAGTGTAGATGCATGCTGGCGTGATGAAAATGTGATCACGGCAGTTCATCTCACACCGCCTTGTTCGATTTGGTGGTCTTGTTTTGCCCTAAGGTTTGACTGCGATCCATCCACCGCTCACATTCTCATGATGTAAACTCACCCGGGAGAGGATATAAATGGCATCGCAAGGTTCTCTCTCTAAACCCACAGGCGATTGTCTAGTCCGACGTCCTTGTTTCTTGTCCCCTGCTTCAACTGACACCATCAAACATCATACACGTCACTGGCATGAGCACCACTGCACAAACAGATGGAGAGAATTTTCGCCTCCTTAACTATGCAGCAGGTGAGACCGCTCACAACCCATCCATGATTGATCTCATAAACGATGTAGTTATCGTACTCACTGTGGTTGGATATGACTACAGTCTGTGGTTCAGTTTTGCGTGTGCTTCGTGTCATCGGGAGTGACCTATAACCATAGTTCTCACCTTTCCGAGAGAAGTATGGCCTTCTTTTCCCTCCACTCCTTGTTCCTTTGCTCACTACCGTCAAAGGTAGAGTACATTTGGGTAAGGGAACATTATTTCTTACCGGATTCCCAAAGTTTCTGACATTTCTGCAGAGCCAGCCTTGGGCTTGGGTCTCTACAATGTTCGTCGTCGTATGTAAAAACTTTGTGGCACGCTATTATAGCCTTCCTAGACTGACCATTCAAAAGGTTCGTTATGTTGGTCTTTTTTGGGCCATGTGGGTCTATGGCCATTCCAGTCTATATCGAATTGCGTGGCTGATTTCGCAATCATTTAAAGTATAAATGCACTAGGTACGTCCGGCACTGTAGACTAAGTTGACTGATGGTTATGGATAAACATAGGCTTTTTTTCTGGTCCTGCAAAGGTATGTTTCTTTGCTTCCAGTTCATGCCCAGTCAGTTGTTGAAAGTGGTTTTCTGGTAGATGTATGCATCTCAACTTCTCTGACGAACGATAGTACTGATAGCCGAGTAGGTGTAAGCACTTTACCCTTCAGTCTATAATGTCCAGTCCACGCATAATATGCCCAAGGTACTGTGATCTCTCTTGCATCTGTCTGGACATTTCTGGTGTTTCTTTCTGTTGCCGACTGTGAGTGATCCTGCCCTTCAATTAATTTGCCTCAATAAATTTTGCCTGTCGCAGATATGATGGCGCTGCGCGTGTATGCAATGTGGAATCGCTCAAGAACCATTCTCTACACACTCCTGTTCTTCTGGATGGTGCAAACTATCACTTCTGTCTTCCTCACAGGTTTATTCGATTCAGTAGGTAGGTTTTCGATGATCAATAACAAAGCATATCCTATATCACTTGCAACCCTTCTCTCTAGGCATAACCGATGACACGCGAGTTTCGTCCTTTTGCAGTGTCCCATTGAATCTTGCACCAGACATCCCAGGACTTCCTTCAATGCTCTCCCGTTTTCTGCTCAGTAGCCTGCTGTTGATTCTCGCTCTTACCAGAACTTTGAGGGAGTCAGTTGACATGTACAGAGCAACAAAGCAATGGCAGCCAAACCGGTACATGAAGCTTCTTGCGAGACATGGGATCATTTACTTCTTCACGTACGTCAACGGCTTCCCCCATCTGTCCTATCCATCACCTATTTACAATACCTTTCCTATCACGTTATACATTTGCTGTATACAAACAACTGGCTCACACGTTTTCTCGCTGAGCTAGGAATCTACTTTACGATGCCATGCAAATCCTCCTCAGCAGAAATGAATTCTCTGCGCCCAACAGTGCAGAAACCTTCCCGACTTGCTTCGCTTACCTCACTTTCGCCATGATCATGCCGCGGTTCATCATCAGCGTGCGGGAGTTGTATAGCCGTGACGTTCGAGGGCGCTGGCAGGGGATTGACACCGGATTCGGATTGTCCTCCCACACCATATCCAGTCAAAACGAGATGTCTGCAATTGCGTTTGCAGATGTCGCCGAGGGGCAAGCTCGAGAAGTGGAGGACAATGGAGTTTGAGATAAATCTCGGATGACATCCAACGCGGTTGGGCCTTGGATGACCACGGGCAAGGACGTTTTTGCGAGCAGTCATTGTCGTGTCTAACTCGCCCTTTGATCCAGATACTTATCTATTCCCACTTGGCGTGTATTGCCTGGACGACTCTGATGAAGACAAGGTAGACAACTGAAGCTCAGATGGCGGAGTGCGACTGACAAGGGAGAGTGAGGATTGAGAAACAGGGGCGGTACTGTACATGATGGGTGAAGGAGTGCGAACGTGGATGTATAATAACGAGGAAACAAGTGTCTGCACGTGAGCGAGGATGGAGGCTATGATGAACAAAGACCAGGACCAGCACGATGAGAGACAAGTGGTCGAATGTCCAACGTGCTTACCGAGCGGAGCTAGGTGGCGATGGTGAACGAGATAGCGAGTGGGTGATATGCGTCTACACGCAGACAACGAGTCTACAGCCCCTTGTTCGCGAGTATGCGGAGACGATGGTGGTGGGGTGCGTGCGTACATATGAATGCGCGTGGAAATATAAGCCTAATGGAAATCAAGGCGAAACCAGCATTAAAAGACGATGGAGTACACAATCGCGGTCTCAGCAGGGTTCGCCCGAGTAATGGAAGAAAAAAACATAGGCAGTACTGAGATAAATCGACCAATGAGTTTGCAGTGATGAGCCGATCCGAGATCTTTCCGATGGGTCCAAGGGTGGATGTTCAATTAGCCTATCACCCAGAAAATGAGTAGCTCTGGGAGTGACATCGTAGATGGAGGTAGTACTAAACCCACGTACGCACACGCGTTGGCCAGTTGGAAGCTCGTTGAGATAATAACCGATCGATATCTCTCATTGCAACTTGAACACCTTACTCCCAACCCGCTATTATGTCTGCCGCCGCCCAGGCCGATTCCGGCCTTTTCGTCTCTCTCTGTGCGTACCTGTTGCCTGCAGTTGTTGGCGGCTGCTCGGATGAGCCTCAGTCGGGTTAACCAGAGAATGGTTTGAACCGCCTAGTAGTGACCAAATATTTCCCTACCTTACTCTGGCTCCAAGTGTATGGGGTTTACTATAGGCAGAGGCCGTCGCGAATAGGATGGATTTATCCAGGGCATTGATCCACGCGCGGCACCAACGCAGAGGACCACGAAATTCCAAGACAGAGAAACTAGTTTGTGGCGTCAGCTTGCAGTGTCTGTACTGGTACTGGCGCTCTCGCGGGACCGCTGGTGCTCCCGAGGGCTCGAACAACACGGTGAGGGCGGCGTTTGCCAATGCCAATGCCACTGCAATTTCATTGGCCGCGAAAAGCCGGGTCAGGTTGTTCTTCCACTTTGATCACGAGTGCTTTGTCGCGGCATTCCTCGCACAGGAACATCGTGAGAAGGACTGGGTCAGAGTGGTACAGCAAGGATCTCCGTCGCCCTGTAAGTCAGTGTTTCCTTTTGACTATTTGTACCCCCATGACAGCTTCATCGTAACCGAACCTCTTTCAAGATCATCCCGAAGCGCTCAGCGACTCACAATGGATCCACCTTACAACCTCTTCAGTGACAACCTCTTCAGTGACAACCTGAATGACAGCGACGAACTCTACGTTTCTAGCAAGGTCGGCAAGGGCAAACGAAAGGCGGGAGGTGTGTATCCTGCCGACTGCACTTTCAGCTACTGAGACAGGTGACGCTTAGACCTTTTGCAAACAGAAGTCGTCACTCGCTACCAAGATTCCTATCATGTACACTCTCAAGTTCAAGTTTTATCCTCTGCAGATTCGTCAGGCACAGATAGATTTGCCACTGTTGATTCCGACGACGCAGAAAGTCTTTATCATTCCATCGAAGAAAACTCGCCGGTTGATCAGGTATATTCATTAAATCAAGCTGGGCATCGAATTGATCGTGGATCGGTAGATGGATGTAGATGCTCCGCCACCGCAACACGATGAATTAGACTTAGCCCATTCCATCAAAGGGATGCATCGCATTCTCGACCTTATCTCGGAGCAAGGTAGTGGCGGTCTCGGTGAGTACCCCTTCGCTGTTCGACATACTTGTTTTCATCGCTGATCTGGCATTAGTCGATAAGATCATCATATCTCAGAACTCGCTCGAAGCATTCATCAATAGTGTTTACCCGGGCGCATATGCTTCGATGACCAAAGTCAACTTCAAGGCTCTCGACAGTTACGTCATCAAACCTGTGGGCGTCTATGGGAGCAAAGAGGAAATCGTCCGATTTTTATTGGAACTTGCTGCCATCGATGAAACCACGTGTGTCATCTGCTAGCATTGTTCCATCTGATACTGATACGTTGCATTGACAGTGCGGCACAGCTTCTCGTTGATCCAGAAACACTTGTACGCACGCAACCGACCCTCCGCTCAGGCTTGTATATCGTCACAACGCCAGAGCAAGCAGGAGGAGCCCATCAGATATTCGTCTTATATTGGCCTGAACAAACGACTTGGGACGATTCTGCAATGCCTTCCGTGCGTCGCAATCGCATCACCTTTATGAGGTTCGTTTACGTTTACGCGATTCGACATGACTGAGGCCCGTACGCATCTCTCACAGGTACTTGACAAAGATATGTGACCAAATCGTGTCTTTGATATCCTCCGAACACGCACGAACTATCCTTTGGAGCGAGGAGGATAACGAAGACGCAGTCATGCTCGAAGTCGACCACGACGAGTCAGACCGAATGTTCGCATTTGAGGTCGCAAAAACCAACGAACAGGAGGAGTCAGTTTCCGTCCGCAATGGGTTCAAGGTGAGTTCATCTTGGTTGTGACTGATGTTTACGTTGACAAGATTGGCATTTGGTGCTCACCTTTAGGCTGTTTCTGAGGCTATCACGCTTCCAGAGTCACTCACAGAAAATCCGGATCGGATGAGACCCGCGCCGGTTCTACTATCTGGAGAAACGGCGCAGGGATTCATGATCGTAGAACATCAAGAGGCGAGAGTTATGCAGGATAACTTTAAAGAGCATCAAATGGCGACCGCGCAACTCGGGACAAATTTGTGGGTGTACTTCTATTCGAAAGAGTTCGTGTCCTCTGATTTCCGTTTGATAGGAAATCTAACCGTCTCCGCCTGAGTGAGCGGTTGGACGAGGAGGCTGTAGGCATCTTGGTTGACTCCGGGCTTGAGAAGCGCTTTCTCCAGGAGTGCAGGCACTGGAAACGCGAGGCCACCGCGGTGCGTAACACCAAGGAATCGAGTATCAGGAAGGACATTGGTCATATGACCGCAAAATTGGAAAAGGACCTGCCGACGCTGCGAAGGTCGTTGTTTGAGGCGGTTCTAGACGAGGCATTGCGACTCTATCCGTGAATAGGTTGTCTTTTCGTTAGGTTATTCATCCACTCATTCCGTAAATGCTAGGTGCTTTGATCGTGGGGCCTTCGCATACAGTGGTGATGAAGCCGAAATACCTATGAAAGATTCAGGTAAGTGCTAGTCCACCCTCGAGATCGAGATGATTGTTTGCTGACGACGTCCATCTCAGAGCCCCTCTCAGAACTCTTGACACTCTTTCCAAGGGCAAAGGACGAATTTACGCGGCAGCTCGACCATGCATTTCCAAACATTGCCGATCAAGAGTTCCGGGTTGCCAAGGACCGTATCTGTTTGTTCAAGGAATTGGCGCTCCTGTTGGAAAGGGAGCCCATGAACCCCGCCAAACGAGACTACACGTCGGTATTGAAGAACGTGTTGAAAGGGGACATGGACCAGGCAAAGGCGAGTGTAAAAGGAAACAACGCAGGTGTTGCGGGTGACGGCAAGAACAGCAAGAAGACGTTTGAAACACTCATTCGGCCAGTGAAGACACTCTTTCTTGGCGAGCGTAACACGGAGGACATATCCATATCGGACGATCTTTTTCAACGCGCGACAGATGCAGCACAGAACGTCACCGACAGCCAGTTTCTAGTTCAGTTGGGAGACGACTTGGAACGATTTGCAGAGTACGAAGACCAGTTGAAAGCACTGGCGGACGTCGCGAAAGGGAGGGCGTTTACACACTTGGAGTTCGGCATCGCGGCAAAAACAAACAAACTCACGCCAGCGGTACATAGGATACAAGAAGAAGATTCCAAGGAACGGATCAAGCGCGAACAAACCATTCGCACGGAAGAGGAGCAGCGTAAGTTGAGGGTGGATCTGATCAGACAGGTCAATAATCTGTCCTCATACACGACGCACACGTAAGTCTTAACCATGGTCCGATCGAATGATTGCTAATGTTATTACTTTTAGACATACATTCGCCATTACCGACGTCCACAAGGACAGGTACTCGACAGGTTGAATGTTTTGTCGTCTGTATGCCGTTCATTGCACTCACTATGGAACTTCTTTTCACTCAAGGATGGAGCCCGTCGACAAACTATCGCGTCACGGGTTGGTGGGGTTCACAACAAGAGGCGACGATGCTACATACGGTGTATGTAATGAAGCTGACAACGCAAGATCGGCATGAGTTGCAGCTCAACCCGAGTGCAATCCCTTCGCCGCAGTTTAGGTTTAGCCATACATTCAATTTACCGTTGGGTCACACCGTAATGTGAGTCTCGAATGCTTCCTTTGTTCGTTTATATGGCTCGATGTTGCTAAACTGACGTCGTTTGGATCAGACACGCGCAACTTCTGGAGGCGGAGAAGCTCTTGTTGGTCGTTACCGATCACGCTGGGAACCTGGATATATACTTCGATCGTCTTGCGGTCATAGCTGGTTGTATCTTGCGCGGTCGCAGGAAACACCTTAATCGTGAAAAGGTTGGGCAGGACTTCCTGTTGGCGTACGACGAGTCGAAGAAGATGTTGGCGGTCGTGTCGTCGGACAAAGTACGTATTCTTTTACGTACTGTGGATATGCCGTTGTTGATCACGTGTCTCATGTTCACAGCTTCTGTTGAATATTTTCGTGTTTGACAACGCGCGCGGTTTTCAGGCATTGGGAAGCCCAATCAACTTGCAGCAATGGTACAACAACGAACAAGTGTCCATATGCCGCGCATGCTTCGTGAGCGGAGTTGAAGAATTAGTCCTTGTTGATTCCCAAGCGCGGGCGAGGGTGTTTTCTTTGGTGACATTCCAGTTTCGGTACGCCTGGTTTTGATGGTTTATTCTGCGCGAGTATCACTGATGAGAGACGGGAATGACTAGACCCGCGACACTTTATCTCAACCAGGTTCCATATAGCGTGAGCTCGACGCCTGACGGTGCATGCCTACTTGTCGCGCAAGCGAACGGGACCAATTTAACGGTGACAGCGTACCACTGGAGTACGTTTGGCTCTACCGAAGGAATTCTGCTCGACCTGGCCCCGCTTCCAATCCAGAACGGTTTTGTCGTCACGTCATTGATTAGCCGATCAGCTGTGCACGTCGTCAGGCTTGACTTTGAGACACGCGCATGCCGATCGCACGCCTTGGACATTACTCGAAAAGTAACCGAGTTTACATTCAAAGAGAAGGGTGTACGCGGATTTTCTGCACGACATGCAGGGTCCAGAGGCAGGGTGACTGCTCACAACTGTCTGATAGACTGTCACGCCGAAGTCTGGACCCGTTTCCCGGTCTTGCCCGCGGTCCAACGCGAAACGATCTCCTCGTCAACACTGCGGAGCACGCGGACGCTTGTTTTTGTAACAGATCGTGATTACCAGCGGTATGCACCGCATTTTACGGACATGATCCTCTCATTTGAGAAGACAACGAAGAAACCGACGGGAGATGTACTCAAGTCGGTTCAAGTCTCGGCGGCGTCGTTTGCCGTCTTCGCTGCCGAGTTGTGTGGCGGTGGGGACCGTCGTCCCTGGAACGTCTCGGCTTACCGCGCGGGCGAATGGCTCGTCGAATTCTTATGCTTAATCCCGATCCATCTCGCGCTGGCAAAGGACAACCGCTTCGTACCGCTCAAGGATGGAGTGTATTCGCCCGACCTGGAGAGGGTGTTGTTGGGCGCGGACGTGAATCGTATCGTGGACAACCTCTCGTTTGGGTGGTACGAGTCTTTGTTCCAGTCGTATATGGTTTCCAAGGTGTGTATTGCCGCTGTCGTCGATGCAAGGTTCGCCTGCTCATAGTGTCAATGATAGCCCGTCAAGGTGGTGTCCTCGATGGGGGAGCAGTCAGTCGGGAAGAGTTTTGCGCTGAATCACCTTGTCGATACATCGTTTGCTGGCTCGGCGATGCGGACGACGGAGGGGGTGTGGATGTCGGTCACGCCGACCAAGGACGCGTTGATTGTTGCGCTCGATTTCGAAGGTTAGTCTTTACCATCTCTCAGCTTACTCCATTTTACATTGCTTTTTGTCCCCAGGTGTACACAGTATTGAAAGGTCCGCTCAAGAGGACACCTTGCTAGTTTTGTTCAATACTGCCATCTCCAACTTGGTAAGTAGGGGTAACATTTATGGGAGTGATGCTGATGAACGCCGTTCCGCGTCGCAGGTGCTGTTCCGCAATAACTTTGCACTCAGTCGGGACATTACTGGACTCTTTCAGTCCTTCCAGTCGAGCTCGACGGTGCTGGATCCCGAGGCGAACCCGTCACTGTTCCAGTCGACGCTGGTCATTATCATTAAGGTGCGTCTACTGCGATTGGACTACCGTCTCAGCTGTATCAAAGGACTCGTCTGAGGCGCATTTTTATTTCTGTTTAGGATGTCGTCGACGCCGACAAGGTTGAAATTGCCAAAGAGTGGGTGACAGTTGTTTATTTCTCCACTGCGCTGTTTATGAACGTTGTTCATTACCAGATTCTCCCTCAAATTCCAACAGATCGTACAAGACGAACAAGAGGCGAATTTCATTTCCCGACTCCATGCCGGGAAGTTGAACATCATTCCCTGGTAAGGATCAAGGAAACCAGATACTTGACGCGATGTTCATGATTTGCTGCCCCCCAAACAGGCCAGTCATCGAGTCAAATGAATTCTACAAGTTATTCTCTGCGTTGAAGCGGCAGTTAGATAAGCAGATGGTCACGCATCGATCGGCAGGAGAATTTTTGCACTTGATGAAGACGCTGATGGCTAAATTGAAGGTAAGTGTGACTTCTCTGAATGGAATAATATTGTAGCTCATGGGAGAACGTGTTCAAGGCGAACGATTGGGGTGCTATGTCACGTAAGTGCACATGTCTCTTGCTTGCTTGAGTTGTGTTGACGAGTTTGGCGTCTAGAAACTATGGCGTCTCATCGCGCACAGTTGATTTCGACGCTCCTGGCTAATGCGCTTGCCTTTGGATATGCAGAGATCAACCCAGAACATGAGCCTCTCAAGGTTAACTTACTCCTGCCATACTGGCTGCAATGCTGACCTCGTCGGTGTAGAACCTGGATACAGACATGCCAGTCGACCTGCCAGATACACCTCACCAACTCTTCATTGGCGGTGGCAGCGGTGATCAGTCTGCGTCTCGCGAACGCATGCTTACGGCCCTTCGCACAGTTTGGGACGGCCACGTATCGCGCCAATACACCACTGAAGAGGAATGGATTGCAGGACTGACACAATACCTGGACAACATCGTGAATCTGCGGATTACCCACGTACGCGAATGGCTGGACCAGAACCTATCGCGGTTCCAGGCAGCCGCTGCTGGAGGCGGGAGCCACGCAAGCATCGACGAATTGAAACGTCACTTTGAGAGTTGCATCGTGGACTTGAGGGGTAACGTCCAGTTGTGTGGGATGACATGTGGGGAATGTCAGCTGCGGTGTGTCAAGAGTCGGGTGCATGAAGGCACACATGACTGTCAGTCCGACCACCTGTGCGTGCACGAGTGTGATTTCTGTTTGGCATTGGAGACGGAGGAGCGTCGGGCCTGCACAATGAGGTGTGTGGTATACGGATGGCGTTGTCGGACATCGGATGCTAAACACGTTGCAACAGCGCGGGCCACGCGGGGAAGCATATGTATGTCTTTGATGCTCTGAAAGAGCATACAGTGCCTTACGTTACTTTTTAGATGTGTCGCGAACCAGCATCTGTGCGGGAAACAGTGCAAATTCTCTGGAAGACATGGATGTCAGGATGTATGCACAAAGGTATGTGCTATCATTCAAGGTGTCGATCTGACTCTGATGAAGGACAAGGTGATTGATCACGTTGACGAGGAGCATCTCTGTGCGGCTCCAGTCCATGCTTGTGGGAAGGTGGGCGTCTACTGTTCATCATAACAACCATCCACGTCTTTCTGAGTGATATGCTTTCTGTAGCCGTGTGATCTGTCTGACGTTCAATTGATCGACGGGAGCAGTTATTCTTGTCCTGGGACGTGCCAAACTCCAAGGTGACTCTTTTTCTTTTGGTGATACTATTATTTCCTCTGCTCATGTATGATCGAAGCGACGTTGAGCATGCCATGCATCAATGTGATGCTCGGTACTGTTCTATTCAATGCCAGTTGTGTAAACGCCTGTGCGCAAACCAAGACCATATGCATGGCCTCGACTCCGGTGCAACACACCTTTGTGGGTGCGTACGCCATGGAAAGTGCAGTGACAAATGTCTCTGACCAATGAGCCACAGACAGGAGCATTTGTGTACTGCCATCTGTGCCGCTCCAGGTATATGTGAGATTGAAACTGCACCTCACTCCATTGAGGCGACGTTTACGGGCAGAAACGAGACCTTTCAATATACCAAGGTATGGTGTCAAGTCTCCAATATCTGTTTCGGCACTAACCCCTCATGCAGTATACTCAGGGTTCGTTTGGGTTCTTCTTGCTCTCTATTGTTGACCCAACCTTGAATTGACATGTCAGTCGCAAAACGGTCGAAATGCATACAGTCAATTCCAGCCGGTGTTACACAGCACAAAGGACCTCATATTCACAGCCTGGATAAGAAGGTTGTTCATTTTTGTGAAACTAAGTATGGCTATCAGGTGTTCGGTACAAACCTCTTTTTCTGACAGCCTTTTAGATGTGAAAATTGTGGCTACTTCTGCACGTTACCTCTCGGTGAGTTAGGGTGCAGACGTCCGATTCTGGCACGTTCTAATGACTCTTGAAGGCCATACTCAACAAGAGCATGAAACCCGCCATGGATCCATGTCACGTACCCGCTGGACTGTGGATGGACCGGACGATGTACCGCTGGAAATCGAGGGCCGCAAATTCTCTACTAATGACGAAGGTGCACCGATGATGTGTAACCTCGTTTGCTCGGCGATGGGTAGGCATGTTCACATCGACTACTGTCGTGCGGACGATGCGGCGCCGTGTGCTGGCAATGAGGAACTGGAGCACTTGACGAAGAGGATACAGCCTAATCCCAACCGACCAAAGGACTTGCTCACACACAATCTGTTCTGGAAACGGAGTGGTGAGTGACCTTTAGATGCATTCCCTTTGGCTAGTGATCTAACTAAATTCTCCCTCTACAGGTTTCAAGGACCCGTATTCGAGGGAAGAGCAGATCAACTTTGGTAAATGGTATGTTTCCGTTTGGGATCTTTTTGGCAGTGTTTGACAGTTGAGCGACAGTGATGCCATGTGTGGAGGTGCGCAGGTCTTCAATTTTGCTACCTAGCGGTTGTCTGACGGACATGATCAATAGGTCCCGAACACACAGCTGCTGGGGGCGGTGCGGCAATACCGTCTTACTGTGTGCTTCCCCTTTTCCATGCGCCGTTGAATCCCAATGCCGCACCCGCAGGAGTGGGTTACATTTCGAATGATGGTCATCAATTCTTATGCAGGAATCCCGCCGTAATGCAACAAGCCTTCCATGTGTGAGTTTTACGCATGCGCGCGTTTTGCAGGAGAAATTGATTTGGTTCGGTTCCCAAAGGATTTTTGTAGCCGACCAGTAAGTTGCCCTCAGTCTCATCCAGGGTTGGTTCACCATCCCGTATGAATAGTTCCAGCTCCATGACAAGAAATGATCGAAGACCGCTTCCCAATACACCGGCAACTGCTCGAATCAGTGCTCGCGCAAATAATCGATACGGCGCTGTGCTCTCGTCTCTGCATGGTTTCTGGACAGCACGTGCAGCGGCGATTGCGGGTTCGAATGCTGCGCGACGGGACGCATATAGCGTCATCTTATTTGACGGTGGTGTTGAAACCCCGATTGCGAATGATTTTATAAGCACACCAGACCAGATGTTGGACACACTCCTTGGTTTTGGTACAGGTCGTGGCACCAACTTTACTGTCGCGATCCAATATGCTCAAACGGTCATGGAACGATACTGGAGCACCGAAAGGTAAGCGTTGCGCCTTTCTTATCTCTCTTCCTTTAACACCAGCACTCCATTGGTGAAGATTCCCGGTCATCATCTTCCTTTCTGATGGCGAATCAACGATCGACGACAACGTCATGCGAGATCTGTGCCGCACGGCCGTCCGACTTGGGTAAAACTATCTGTTACACACACCGTCTCGAACTAACACGTCCTTTCTCTTGTACAACACAGTAAATCGGTATCGTTCCATTCGGTGTCATTTGGCCCCGATGGGTCTTCTCGGTACCTTCGTCGTATGGCCACGATTGCGCGAGAGGCGCAGAACAATGCGCCGCGGGATCCACTCGCGCCGGCAGCTGCGACTATCCTCTCGTCTTACACAAAAGTGCTCGATACGGTGTGCCCATGTTTATTGTCTTGGTGACACTGATGCTGACTGAGTTTCGATTTCCGCTTTGCTAGGTCCAACTTGCGGAGACTTTCCTGGGTATCGCAGAGTCGTTGCGAAAACCAAGAGGAGCACTGATTCGTTGAGGTGGACCCTTAATTATATTATCGTATTCTGTATCTCGATGGCGAAATTATGTCTGATGATAAATTTGTCGAGCTGGATCTGTGTCAATGCCACAAAGTCACACCAGACAAGGGATGTTTCAAGACAAGACATACTACACGAAAGCACTCTGGACTTCACCTGCGTTTTAACCCAAGAACCGTGCCATTCCGCGTATGCCTCGTGCCTTGGCTACCCAGAATGGCAATGTCGTTAGTAACATGCACCAAACTCTGTCAATTATTTTTTTCGACCACTTCAGCTTTGCCCCCCCTGGTGGCTGCAATTTGATTTGGAAAAGGTACACCACGATCCGTCAAGGTAGGATTCGTCCAGGTTGATTCCATGTACATCAATCTCACAACCCCTCGCCATTTGTTCTCAATCCGGGTATGATCCTGTCCAACCAGCCACAGAACGCCCCAAATTCTTGATCGGGGTGGCCACCGTGGTGCGCCCATATAATAACTCTCATCTCGGGGGGCAGAGACAACACCGTGAGTCCGCTAGTCAACCTGGTTGCCGTTCAGCACTGACAAGTTAGTAACAAGCAGGTACCCAAACGTGTTTCTTGGCTACTCTGCCCACATCATGGACTGTGAACAATTCTAGTGAGCGGAAGTCCCCTATGTGAACGAAAAGTCCATCGATGACAATCTGTCCTGAGTGAAACACCCTGTTAGCGCATCCTCACCGTGTCCGCCAGTGCTGATGTAAACACGAGAGCAGTCTAGATTTGGTCTATGACAGCGTTACCTGTGTTCGGAACCTCCAAACTCCGTGCCCCGACTTCAACACACACCTTTCCCATGAGATATATTTGCATATGTCCCAATCATTACATCGAGGGTTTCGGTGGTATGTCACCGAGCATGTGATGTTCTACTTTGAAGTTTGGAGACCGCCCCGCGTTATCCCCAAGCTGCTTGAACACCCCCAAATTTTACTCTGTTCCCTCCGATCAATTGGAATTTCCTCTCGATGGGTGGGAATGTGGACTTGGAAAGGGTACGTAGCTATTGATTACGCCATTGCGGAAACGAAGATATAAGGCTGAGACCCATCCATACCTTTTTCATCAGAGCCCCACATCTGAGTCTCACATAGTCCCTCCTCTGACTATAAAGCAATGACTGGCATCACCGACGGGAAATATCGTATCCGACTTGCTGCCGAACCGAGCCCACTGGTCGGCATAGACCCTTATGGACCCGTAGCGCCCGTCGTTACGAGGGGCGAAGATGAGATTGTATGCCTGTTTGCCTTTCTATATGATGGAACGATGTACTAATTGAATGTTAACCTTCTTACAGTGGTTCATCCATAAGTTGGCAGAGGGAAAGTTTACTTTAGCCATAGAAGCACCCGGAGGCCCCAGGTTCTTTGTCCAGAATGAAGGTGGAAATGTGGTTGCAGGCGAGAGGCCCCCTTCTACTCCGTGGGTCATCAAAGGACCGGACGGCGGGCCCTACACGTTAGTACCTCTCAGCCTTTTTTCTATTGTTGACATCCAAAATAAAATGTACCAGGATTCAAGTACCCAGATCCGGACCCATTGTTCCGCCCCAAGTCTGGACTGTTGGGGCTCCCTATGAAGACAAGTCCGCCGTACGGAACATCTGCCAATGCTGATTTATTGATCCTCACATATGTTATGCCACAGGTTACTCTCCATCTCCTCTTTCCCGGCCGCCAGGTTCCGGAAAACCAGAAGTGGTACATCCTTCGCGTCCTTCCTGAGTAGAAGGTCTCCCAAGGCACAGAACGATTCAGCAAGGAAACCGCTGTAATTGTATGTTGTATGAGTTTCAGATCATCGAGAGAAGCCACAGTTGCCGTGTACTGCATTGAATCTGAATGGAATGTGTGGCATGGAGACGTGAACTTGCGAGTTGAACCGGCAAGTTGGAAGTATCCCCCACGAATGTGACGATACATGTAACATTGCACATACGCGAGTACACGGAACGGTGGTCAGTTTTCTTCTGGCACTACTGGTTCCCCTCGACTCAGGCTCTGCGACGTCAAGAATGGCCGCACGACGCTAACTCCCTTCTGACAGCGAATTCCCGTCGGGGCGCCCATTCAGGTCTCTGCGCTGACCAACTTTGCTCCGGCAAGGCACGAGATACGAGATACGAGATACACTGGTTGTTCAACGAGGCCAGTTCGAAGATAAAGCAATTCTACCCATCGTGCTTCAAGCCATTCCTTGTTCTTTTCTTACCACCTCCCACCATCAGATACGTCGAACATCATCTTCAGCCAGCCAACTTTGCTCACCGCGTGAGAACCGTTGACCTCTATCTATTGCTTCGGTAGATTTAGCTGGTTGACTGCAATTTGAATTGGCACGGGCCTAGGCCGCACCCGTGAAACTAAACATATAAGGCAGTTTCATCCACGCAGATATGGCATCATTTGCATCCAGAGACCCTGCATACCGGGTATAAAGAGGTCATTGGTCCTGCGTACGGGATATGTTTCATCCGACCTGTGCATTCGTGGCATCACGGAGGGACCTGGCCGAGAATGATGAGCCTGCGGGTTTTCATTCAGCACCGACGACATTTATGTGCATATTCGTTTGGTTCCTGCAGCGCTTTGACTCCCTTTTTCGAGCGATGTGTTGACATTCTAGTTAAAGTCCTTGTACCCCACAGTGAGCCGTCAGGAAGTTGGACAATGGAGTCTAGACTTACCTTTCCTCCAAGGTTCGCATCCGACGCTTCGGCTTGGAGAAGTAATTGGCAGTCTGGTTTATGCGCCACAAGATGTAGCGGGAATTTTTTCGAGCCACCTCCCCTGTCTCGCCGTCTACCCTGGCACATGGTGATAGACTCTACCTGTGAGTCCTACCCGCCTCTCTCTGTAGTGGTATGTCACCGCTTACATCGGAATTAAAAACACACTGACAGGAACCAGGTATCCCACCAGGCTATTCTTATACTGTTCCGCCCACGTTCTGGACTTGCAACTCTCGGTGTCTGTGGTTCTATCAACGCACGCGTCGCGATGATCGAAAGGGATGTTGAAATACTTTGTGGGCATATCAAAGCTGATTTAGAAGAGCCCAAGCTAAGTGACAGGTTTCGCCCGCTAATGCTGAGGTAAGCATACACGAACGCGCCAACGTTACTCGAACGTTGCTCACGTTCAAAATGTCCAAATCCCCAACGTCGTAACTTCAATGTAAGCCTTACTCATGAGAAAAACGATTCGAATATTTCGTGAACGCCCACTACGTTCTCGAATCATGATTCCCGTTCGGCAACTCGTTACTGGAAATAACCGACCAGTCCGATCATAACGCCAATGGACGCTATACCAACATTGCTACACGAGCACCCGCAAACTTTATTCATCGGTGACTTTGCCACCTCCGATCACTCGAGCTTTCCATCATGACGGGCTGGAATTAGGGGGCGGCAACTTGAGCTATAGCGATTGAGTGGCGAACCTGCCAGCTGTATCTGGCATGAAGTAACGTTTGCATGTGTGAATGCTATGCACTGCCAGTGGGACCACAGTGATGTGGTATCGCGAGTTGGATTCCGGACGGTGAAAACGAACCGAATATAAGTATGACATGGACCCTGAGCGTGCTGTATGTCTGATGATAAATTTGTCAGGCTGGATTCGTGTCAATGCCATAAAGTCACACTAGACAAGGAATGCTTCAAGACAAGACATATAGCTACACGAAAGCACATTGAACTTCACCTGCGTTTGGACCCCAGAACCGTGCGTCTAGGCAGGCTCGCACTTGACTCGAACGTTGGACGTCCGAGTTGAACTTCAGCCGCAGCACAGCTGCCTATCGATGACGGGGCTATTGCTCACGACCTATCTTGCAGACTAGCGAGTCAAGCGCAGCTTGAGCACAAGTTAGCCTCCACTTACGTCGGGGCCTGACCGGTTTGATCAATCAGCCCACATTCCGAACAAGGACTCTGCTCTTTGTAGAGGCCTCGTACATTATTTCAAGGGAAAAAGGAAGAATTTCGACGCGTTTCAATGTACTAATGAGCCAGGCGGCATTCGAATACACTACGTGATCACGGCCAGTGAAGACAACATGCCCAGGAATCAAGGTTGCTAAACGTACTTTTAGCCGTTGCGTTTGAGGGCTAGGGATCATATCATCCACTTCCAAGGACACCAGACCATCTACTAGTGTCTTTGGTCGTGTCAGAGACACTGTTTGTAGACCGCTTGAGACTAACCGTCTCGAGCACCCTACCGAAGTTGACCACGACAAAGCTGGCGATGAGCGGCGGTGCTAGCACAGTATCGTGGTCGTGGTCGTAATGTAATGTAGGGAAGGGTGGGATCGAAGAGCATAGGGAGCGCGAAGGGGGCTCCTCAGTTATCGGATGCATGACGCGATTTCGCCCTTTTATGCTTCCTCAGTAGTAGGGCTTATCCATAGATCCAGAGGTACTGTGCTGCACTGGTTCCATTCTTCCTCGCTCTAAGTGACGCTAGTTTCAGTATCAAGGACCAGTCTCTCTCTTTACTGTCGTTGCTCGATCACATTAACACATATTCCAACCATATACCCACTGTATAATCCGGTGCTGCATATCCGGATGGATGTCCTGGTCATACCGTCCGTAGTATCCGGACTGTACTTGTACTGATCTGCCGGCGCAGAATCGACCTGGCTCCTTCTTGGTTCTCCTTTGGTTGTAAATTGTAATTATATGCTGCAAATTCATCACTGAAATTTGTGCTGTCGGCTACGCATAAGCGGCTAGGTGCTAACCGAGATCACTGACAATCGGGAACGAGGGATAAATAAAAACCTGGGTATGCCGTAGCGTGACTCGAACAGACCCTCATTTCGACAAAAAGCGGTTCATACGGTGAGACCGCACGCTACACCCGTCTCTGCACGACCGGAATACTAAACGTAAACCACGTATCCTTGGGCTCTGGAATCTGCACGTGCGGCAACGCATTCATCCTTGCCTTTCGCCCGTCCTCGTCTACCCACGATTGCGCGTCAGCCGAAAATGGCGGTGCCTGCACGATGTCGGACAAGTCGATCGGCCGCGTCGCCAGGAAAATTTTCAGGTAGCCTACGTCGATATCTTGACCCTCTTCCAACGAATACGTGAATGGAGTTGTTCCTCCTGATCCGTACCCGATCGTGAATGGCACGTTCTGCTTGAGGGGGGCTTGAGTGCCAGCGCTCGGCTGGGTATAGTATGGGGCTAAGGAACATCAACAAGGGCTGAACGGACGATCGACGGATTCGCTCACCTATGCTCAAACTGCTGTTATTGAACAAGAAAGCGTTTAAGTAAAGATCCCGCTTCGTATGGTTCGTGACCTTGATCCCGTACATTGCGTCCGGGTCGACAACGAAGTCGATGACCTCCGGAGTATTCGGATCCCTTCTGCAGAAACCCGGTTCTAAGGGGACAAGGAGTGGCAATCCGTATTCATCGTATTCTCTCTCAGACTCCTCCAGCAAGTAGACATCGACAGTCACCCCACCCTTAGTATCACTATGAGTGTTTTCTTTCGTGAGGTCGAGGTACCAGTAATAGTGCGCGGCAGCGCCGAGGGCATGGGTGAGGCGATCGAGGGTAGTCTTGAACGAGATGTCCGTCAGTCCGAACTGTGTCAACCGCTGATCTAGGACCTTGAGAACAGCAAGATCGTTCTCCATCGCTACTTCTAGCTTCGCGTCTCTAACCCCGTCCACAAGCCGAAAGTTGGGGGCGTTCGTCCCATTGACGTCCGTCTGCCGCACGACTTCCTCGAGGACCAATGAGAGGTTTCCTCCGGGGGTCAGGTAGATGGGTAAGTTGCCGACGCGCGTCAGCTTTGCGAACGAAACGTCCGCAAGAGGCACAGATGGCGTAACCGTCGTCTGGAAGTCTTCGATGACGGCGCCATCGTCGACCACTATGACGCCTATACTGCGTTTCCTCTCATTGTACAAGGTGAATTCGACCCCATACGTAACGCCGTGCGCTAAGCCGGCTCCAAAGACGTATCTGCGGCGATCGTCGATAGAGACAGAATGGCGAACTTGCCTGCCAGCAGGCACTCTCGCATCAAATATGATACGATGCTGATTGAATCCTTCGCAATGAGGATTTTGTCTGGATGGAGTCAATGACCATCATTGTAGAGAATATGATGTACATACTTGCTAAGGTGGATGTGTTCCAGAACTTCAGCGTACGTGAGGTCGTCGATGGCGCAGTTTTTCATCGCTTGCAAAAGCGCAGTGGTGAACTGACCGCGCCCTTCATACTCGTAAGCGAGCTCGTTCTCACCACAGGCGGCTAAAAGGACATGCGATCGGAGACCATGATGGGCAAAACCGGGATGAAATTTCCCAGCTCGGTCTCCCCAAATGTCTTGATCGAGACCTGTGGGGATGGTGTGATCGAGCTCGACGGTGCGATATATATACCCGTCGCCATAAACTCTAGTTCCGGAGGCGGAATGGCAGCAGTCAAAGATGACACTCTACAGGGATCACAATCAGTGGATAAAGACGACGAGGGATGGCACGTACGATGTTATCTCCTTTCGCTTTGGCGATACCGTCGATCAAGGAGCCAACCGTGCGATCAGGGATCGGGTATATATGGGACTCCTCATAATCCTGAGGGAGTAGGCACTGAATCTTGCTTTCCGGTGCCCACCACGTCCAGGCACCCGGAGCGGGGAGTTCTCCCCCGTGTCCAGCGTAGAAGATTACGACAGGATTCCCCTTCTTGATCCGTTCATCATTTTGCAAGTCCTTGAAGGCCATGATTATCCCATCGCGGGTCGCATCGTGGTCGAATAGTGTGCGGATGTGATGTTCGGGTACCCCGAGCACTTGTTCCAGGTACTCTTTCATCGCTGCCGCGTCAGCAACCGCCCCACGAAGCTTTCGGCAGTTGATGTAGTCGTCAATTCCGATGATTAGTGCAAACATGTTCTGTTTGAATCTGCTCAAAGGGTCGATTTTGGACTGCATGTTGGCAGAGGATGTTGCACAAGGCTTGAGAAGTGCTCGGTGATTGGCCGTCCGGCGTCAGATTGCGAAATCAGTGGCGCGGGAATGGCTCCGGCGTCTGGAACAACAGAGTGAGGTCTTGCAGGACAGCGCGAGGGCAATGAAGACGTACTGGCAAACAGATCACCTAAGCTTCACTCCACCATTTGACGAGGCCACGGCACGAGAAAAACAACCCTGGCTCGAAGAGGGAAAAAGACGCCGTGTGAGTTGGGTTGGGTGCACCAGCAGCAACATAGACGCGTCTTGAATATCCAACCTTGACGGAGATGCTAGAAACGGGTCGAAAAGGCTGTAGAACGCGTCGGGGTAGAGACAGAACGGAGGAACGAGTAGTCTCCAACCACCGCTTGCCGAGGACCCTTTTTGCCTTTTTAGGCCGATCACAACTCCGGAATAGCGGTAATGTCATTACATGGTTTGCTGATGCAAATCGGGCGACAAAGCAGCCGCACCACTGAGCAACCCGAGAGACGTCCCAGAATTCTCAAGAGACGGTAGAAATGGTGTCGTTAACAAAACAGGCTGCATTGAATTGAAGTAATGGGCTGGCTGTCGATGACATGAATAGACACGAATGAGATGACTAGCTCTCAAAGACATAAGATATTATGCGGGGACAGTATTATGAGGCTGGGCAAAGCCTAGAGCTGATAATGCTATGACTGGTCTCAGGGAAACTTGGAAATAGAAGGGGACCTCGTTTGGACGCCTAAGCACGACATACGAACCTCCCGGCACACTGTACCTCTCTTCGCCTTCTGAAATGCCCAAGATACGAGCTGGGGTCCGTCACGGCGACCAGAGTAGGCCTCACTCCGCACAGTATAACCCTCTGGAGTGTTGCAGGCGATCCGCTTTTCGACGTCAAACCAGTAGTAGGATCCATATCCCGCCAAGCCTCCACCCCAGATGCGGATGGCAAGCGTCGAGTTCGGGACCTTGTAATATTGGACATCTGGGTCGTCAACGCGTGGTTTCACCTAAATCACAGCTAACGGTTGCACAGACAAAAACAATGAAATCATGACTCACTTCCCCGGATACAGTCAGTTGGCCATTTGGTGATTGAGCAATCAACTCCTCGCATCGCTCGTTGCAGGTCTCGAGATGTTCGAGGAGCGTGTCGTCAGTGGCGCTCATGGCATACATCGTAAGTTCCATCATTTCCTGCGAGGTAGGCTCGTAGTTGGGGAAGCGTTGAAGGATGTACTCATCGACACTGCTCCGAAGAAATGGCAATGGGGCGCCATTTTGTGCAGTTGCTCTCTCTGTAGTCGACGAAAGAAGGTGGAATAGCGATGGAGCAGATGGCTTTATGGACTGACATCAGACGTGAGCAGTTGGGTGGGCAGTGTGGAGACGTACCGTACATCATTGGGACGAGGCCACTCATTGTCGGAGCGTTGTGGCTGAATTATAAGTTGATCTTCTGACCCGAAAATTGGGGGTAAAGTTTGCTCCTACCATCGTACCAAGCTTGGATGAACGTACCCGTGCACCACGTTGAATTGGTGCCGCGAGCACTGCGATGTACTCGTCCATACGAGACTCACAGACGACAAAGTTGCGTCGCATCGCATTTGGCATGCGGACCGGGGTATGCCGATACTCAAGTTTGATATCCAAGTTTGTCGTTCTCACATTGTGGTTCACCTTCTGAACATTTCACTAGCGAGACATACATTATCATAGACTTCAAAATACGACAAACGACTGGCAGCTTCAGTGCATCAGTGCCCCTCTGGGCTTTCGCAACGACTCTGCGATACCTAGGAACGTCTCCGCGAGTTGGATCTAGCGTAGTTAGTGTAAGGTTAGTATACATGTAGCATCGGTACCGCGAGACGTGAATACCCACCGTATCGAGCGCTTGCGTGTATGACGAAAGGATAGTCGCAGCAGCCGGTGCGAGTGGATCTCGCGGCGCGTTGTTCTGTGCCTCTCGCGCAATCTCAGCCATGCGACGCAGGTACATCGAAGATACATCGGGTCCGAATGACACCGAATGGAACGACAACGGTTTTCTGCGTTGCGCAAAAGCGAAGGCGCGTCAGTTCAAAAATACAGAGGAACAAAGAGTAGTTTTCACCCAAGTCGGATTGCCGTACGGCAGAGGTCCTGCATGACATTGTCGTAGATACTACATTCACCATCAGAAAGGAAAATAATGACTGGGAACCTGTAGTCGCAGTTGTTAAAAGCAAGGACGCGAAAAAATGCACGACACTTGCCTCTCGGTGCTCCAGCTTTGCTCCATGACTTGTTGAGCATGTTGGATCGCGGCAGTAAAGTTGGTGCCGCCATTCGTACCAAATCCAAGGAGTGCGTCCAACAGCTGATCCGGCGTGCTCGCAAAATCGTTGACGATCGGGTTTGTAACGCCATGGTCAAACAAGATGACACTGTACGCGTCCCGTCGCGCGGCATTCGAGTTCGCGATTGCAGCTGCGCGTGCTGTCCAGAAACTATGTAGCGACGAGAGAACTGCGCCATATCGATTGTTCGCGCGGGCAGTGATCCTGGCGGTTGCTGGTGTATTGGCAAGTGGCCTTCGATCGCTTGAACCCATGGAACCGGAACTGTTCGCAGGAACAGGTAAGTAAATTTACGCTACGTGATGCCGAAAGGAACTTACTGGTCGGCCACGAAAATCCTTGAAAATCGTGTCCTGTCAATTTTGGGGCTACGTGCGTGGATATGGATAGACTCACACGTGGAAGGCTTGTTGCATCACGACCGGATTCCTGCAAGAGAACTGATGACCGTCATTCGAGATGTAACCCACCCCCGGCGCAGGAGCGGTATTGGGATTCAACGGCGCATGGAAAAGGGAAAGGGCACAGTAAGACGGGATGGCTGCACCTCCCGCAGCAGCCGTATGTTCAGGACCTATTGAGCATCTCCGTCAGACGATCCCTGGGTGGCAAGACGACATCGTACCTCCGCACATAGCATCACTGACAATGTTTGTCAGCCATCGGTCATCACAGTAAGCAAACCAAAACGGAAACGTACCATTTCCCAAAGTTGGCCTGTTCTTCTCTCGAATACGGATCCTTAAAACCTGTCGAGGGACAGTCCAGTCAGACCACCAACCATCATGATTATATCCAAGGGACACTCACCACTCCGTTTCCAGAACAAACTGTGCGTAAGCAAGTCCTTGGGTCGATCAGGATCAGGCTGTATCCTCCTTGTCGAATGCTCCAGATCCTCGTTGCCGGCACACGCTGCCTCGTCGTCCGCACGACAATAGTCAATGTGAACGTGCCGCCCCATTGCTGAACAAACGAGGTTGCACATCATCGGCGCGCCTTCATCGTTGGTGGAGAACTTGCGCCCTTCGATTTCGAGCGGTACATCGTCTGGGCCGTCCACGGTCCAGCGGGTACGCGACATGGACCCATGTCGTGTCTCGTGCTCTTGTTGAGGATGGCCTTCGAGAGTCGTTAGAATGCGCCAGAACCGGAGAACCGCACTAGCAACTTACCAAGGGGCAACGTACAAAAGTAACCGCAATTTTCGCATCTAAAGAACTGTGAGACGACAAAGCGTGCAAAGAACGCCGTGGTCATACTTTGCTTCGCAGAAATGGACTACTTTCTTGTCCAGGCTGTGATTATGAGGTCCCTTGTGTTTCGTAGCGCCAGGCGGAATTGGTTTGACACATTTCAAGCGCTTCGCAACTAGCACATAGGGTCAGCGTCAGGACAGTAGAAAGCACATTAGAATTCCAACGAACCCTGAGAATACTGAGGGAGGAGTTAGTGCTAGAACAAGCATTAGAGACCAGACGATATACCTTGGTGTACTGGAACGTTTCGTTCCTACCCGTGAACGTCGCCTCAATGGAATGCGGCGCCGTTTCGATCTCGCATATACCCGGGGAAACGCAAGTGGCAGTACACAAGTGTTCTTGTCTGTAGTTTACCAATCAGGGATCATATCGCCACAACTCGAACATCGTACGCACCCGCAGAGATGTATCGCGCTTGAGTCGAGACCATGCATATGGTCTTGGTTTGCGCACAGGCGTTTACACAACTGACACTGAATAGAACAGTAACGAGCATCGCATTTATGCAGGGCATGATCAACGTCGCTTCAAATGTACATGAGCGAATAATATCATCACAAGAAAAGGAGTCACCTTGGAATTTGGCACGTCCCTGGACAGGAATACCTACTCCCGTCCACTAATAGAGTGTCGGACAGATCGCATGACTACGAAATGTATTGTTTCAGAATCGAGATGTTCGAATGCTTGGTGATCGGTAGACTTACCTTGCCACAAGCATGGACCGGAGCCGCACAGAGGTGTTCGTCGTCGTCGATATGATCGATTACCTTGTCTTTTGTCAGAGTCAGATTGACACCTTGAATGGTGGCACGTACCTTTGCGCATACTTCCTGGCATCCATGTCTTCCGGAGAATTTGCATCGTTTCCCGCACAAGTGCTGATTGGCGACACATCTACCGAAAGAACCTGAGCTGCTGCGCACTCGATTCAAGTAACGAACACGTACATATGCTTCCCGGCATGGCCCGCGCTATCGCGACGTATTTAGTACAAGACGTCCCCGCACAAGAACAAATCTCACGCACCTCATCGTACACGCCCGATGTTCCTCCAGCTCCAGTGCCAAACAGAAATCGCACTCATGCACGCACAAATGGTCGGACTGACAATCGTGTGCGCCTTCGTGCGCCCGACTCCTCACACACCGCAACTGACATCTCCCACACGTCATCCCACACAGCTGAACGTTGCCTCTCAAGTCTACGATCGAACCTTCAAAGTGACGTTTCAAGTCGTCGATGCTCGCGTGGCTCCCACCGCCTCCGGCGGCCGCTTGGAAGCGCGACAGGTTTTGGTCTAGCCATTCGCGCACGTGGGCGATCCGCAAGTTCACGATGTTGTCCAGGTGTTGGGTCAGACCCGCGATCCATTCATCTTCGGCGGTGTATTGGCGTGATGGATGGCCGTCCCAAGCCGTCCGAAGAACCGCTAACGTGCGTTCGCGAGACGCAGACTGATCGCCGCCGCCGCCAATGAAGAGTTGATGCGGCGTGTCTGGCAGGTCAACTGGCATATCTGTATCCAAGTTCTATATCGACAGAGTCAATGTCGTAACCATCGCAGAGTACGCAACGAGTAGGCTTACCTTCAGAAGCTCGCGCTCAGGGTCTATCTCTGCATATCCAAAGACAAGCGCGTTGGGGAGCAGCGTCAAGATCAGCTGCGCACGGTGAGATGCCATGGTTTCTAATGCGGAGCTCATTGCATAGACCAACCAAGTAATATGGACGTGTACTTACGAGACATAGCACCCCAATCGTTAGCCTTGAACATTCGCCAGTGAGCAAGACGCGACAACCATTCGTTCCAAAAAACCACCCTTACCTTCAACTTGGCCATCAACGTCTTCATCAGATGCAAGAACTCTCCCGCTGACCGATGCGTGACCGCCTGCTTGTCCAACTGTCGCTTCACGGCAGGGAACAACTTGTAGAATTCTTTCGACTCGATGACCGGCCTGTTCGAGGGGCCAGCGAGTCATGAATGCCGTACATCACTCAAGATCCCTGCTCTTACCATGGGATGATGCTCAACTTCCCTGCATGAAGCCGAGAAATAAAGTTTGCTTCTTGCTCGGCTTGAACAATCCGTTGGAACTTGAGAGAGAACCTAGTGATAAACGACGGTTGTCAGGAACGGCGCAATATGAAGAGACAGAGAACACTCGCTCTTTGGCAATTTCTGCTTTGTCCGAGTCAACAACGTCCTAAGCAAAATGAAAATGCGCTGAACCAAACCCCATCGATGCAGCTGACTGCGGGCGACGTACCTTAATGATAATAACCAACGTCGACTGGAACAACGATGGGTTCGCCTTGGGATCCAGCACCGTCGAACTGGACTGGAAGGACTGAAAGAGTCCAGTGATGTCTCGACTGAGCGCGAAGTTGTTGCGGAACAACACCTGCAACGCGAAACGCCGTCCGTCAGTATCCCTTCCCCCGGTAGGTGCTGCGCCTACTCACCAAGTTGGAGATGGCCGTGTTGAATAGAACGAGCAACGTGTCCTCTTGGGCTGACCGTTCAATACTGTGAACACCTAGAAACCAAAATGGATGTATAATTGAGTAAGGCGAGAGATGATAAGGAATGACCTTCGAAATCAAGTGCGACGATCAGCGCATCCTTGGTAGGCGTTACCGACATCCAGACCCCCTCTGTCGTCCGCATTGCCGAACCAGCAAACGACGTATCGACGAGATGATTCAGCGCAAAGCTCTTCCCGACCGACTGTTCTCCCATTGAGGATACCACCTTGACAGGCTGGCAACAGCATCCAGACCATCAGCAGACAATCTAGACAGCAACGAAAGTGGCAACACACCTTGGACGCCATATACGACTGAAACAGTGACTCGTACCACCCAAACGACAGATTATCCACGATTCGGTTCACGTCCGCGCCCAACAACGACCTCTCCAGATCGGGCGAATACACCCCGTCTTTGAGTGGCACGAACCGGTTGTCTTTTGCCAGCGCAAGGTGGATCGGGATCAAACAAAGAAATTCAACGAGCCATTCGCCCGCGCGGTAGGCCGAAACGTTCCATGGACGAGCACCGTCCCTGCCACCACACAACTCGGCAGCAAAGACGGCAAACGACGCCGCCGAGACCTGGACCAACTTGAGAACATCCCCCGTGGGCTTCTTGGTCGCCTTCTCAAACGAGAGAATCATATCTGTAAAGTGCGGCGTATATCGCTGATAATCACGATCCGTCACGAACACGAGTGTTCGTGCGCTGCGGAGCGTCGACGAGGAGATCGTCTCGCGTTGTACGGCAGCCAAGACAGGGAACCGAGTCCAGACCTCGGCATGACAGTCAATGAGACAGTTGTGCGCGCTCGTATTACCTCCAGATCCTGCGTGTCGTGCAGAGCTCCGCCCCTTTTCCTTGAACATGAACTCGGTCACTTTCCGAGTGATGTCCAGCGCGCGCGAACAGCATGCGCGTGCTTCGAAGTCGAGGAAAACGATATGCACCGCAGTCCGGCTGATCAATGATGTCACGATTGGGTTATTCTCGACAGTGAGCGGGCCCAAGTCGAGCGGGATTCCTTCTGTGGAGCCAAAGGTATTCCAGTGGTACGCCGTCACTGACAAGTCCTTCCCTGTAGCTTGCGCGACCAGCAGACAAGCCCCATCGGGCGTCGAGCTGAGACTATACGGCACTTGGTCAAGTTGAAGTGTAGCGGGTCTAGTATACGCGTCTATCGTCAGTATGACCCGCAAGAACAAAGAAACAAGGACCAGACGTACCGAAACTGGAGCGTCACCAAAGAAAATATCCTCGCCCGGGCTTGCGAATCAACGAGGAGCAATTCTTCGCTCCCGCTCACAAAACACGCGTGGCGGATCGACAACGCATCACTGTACCACGGATGCAAGTTGGTCGCGCTTCCGAGCGCCTGGAAACCGCGCGTGTTGTCGTGAACGAAAATGTGCAGTAAAAGCTGTGAACGCGGGAGACCAATGCTCAACAATGGGAGATATCAGTAACGTAAGCGAACACGTACTTTGTCTGATGACACCACCGCCAGCATCTTCTTCGACTCATCGTACGCCAATAGAAAGTCATGCCCGATCTTTTCACGATTGAGTGGCTTCCCACGACTCCGCAAAATGGCCCCATCCATCGCCTCCAGCTTGTCGAGGTAGACACTCAAGTTCCCCGCGCGATCGGCGACGACCAACAACAGCTTCTCGCCTTCCAACAGCTGAGCTCGTCTGTTCAAAACAAACCCAGAGTTCAGCTCAAGTCACATGTGTGAACGAAGAAAAAAGAGACGTACACCACAGAATGGCCCAATGACAATCTGAACGTGTGCCTGAACTTGAATCGCGGCGTAGGAACCGCACTCGGGTTGAGTTGGAAGTTGTGTTGATCTTCTGTCGTCAGGTTCATTAGGTATACCGTGTATATTTCCATTGGGTCTTCTTGCGATTCTCTTGAACCTGTAATCCGATACGACGTTGACGAATACAAGCCTATCACGGAGCTTAATCAGGACTGCAGGGATGCCAACAAGACCACAACCCACCATAGTACCGTTGATTTTTATGTTCCTCTGCGCCATCAATCGATAACGTGTGCCTTCAACCAACGTCAGTCTCGGGTCGACCATCAAGAACGAGACGCACGTGTATGCGGTCTTGGTCGACAAATCATTCACTTGCTTGATAAGTTTCACCCTCAACTTCTCCAGCTCCTCCTCCGCTGTCTTGGTGTTGTCTTGCTTGATCCGCTCCGCACTCTCATTCTCTTGTTCCCTGTGCACTCCTGGCCAGAGCTTCTTCACCGTCCTCGTGACACTGCTCTCCAAATATTCGAACATTCTGTGTTTTGCCCTCTCCGCCCACACTCCGAATTGGGGTGTGCGTGACGTGTACCGCTCCATGTCCTGATCTAACTGACTCATAAACTGATCATCAGAAATCGGTTTCGCTGCCTCGGTTACGCAGCGAATGAGATCGTTCACCACGCCTTCGACATCGCTTTCCCCCGCAATCGTCTTCCAAACGCCCCGGACACTTGAGGATATAAGTGGAGGCCATGATGTTGGGTTCAGACCCGTTTTGACGCTGTGCCGTTTGTTTCCACCCCCATCATTCACCCTCACATTTGCCTTTATTTGCTCCACCTCACCTTCTAACACGGCTTCCAAGATCCGCAGGCACGTTTCTTCGTCTAGCTTTGTCTCCCTCAAGAGGGGGGCCAGGTTTTGAAATAGAACGATACGGTCCTTGGCGATTTGAAAATCTCTGTCAGAGATATCCCGAAATTCCTTGCTTAACTGGCGCATAGCTTTGTCGTACGCTTTCGGATAGAACGCCAGGATGTCGGAGAGGGGTTCTGAATGCATAGGTCATTTCGTATGCTTTCAATTCTCGAAACGAAGTATCACAGACCTGGATTGTCCACGGGCTTGTCTTCTTCGTCCACACGACAAATAAATAGCCTTCGATCAAGGCATCTAAGGTGTTCTCGGATGAGTGGGTATATGAACGAACAAGAGGTACCGCAACCCACGGATATAATTGCAACATTTCGTCTAGGGCCGCCTCGAACAGCGACCTTCGGAGCATGGGTAATTCCGTTTGCAATTTCGCATGCACAGTTGTAATCTCCGATTTGGAACTCGATTCGGATACACGTCGGACGGCGGTGGACTCATGTTTCCACTGTCTACATTGATCTTGGAATCGTTTCTGAAGCCCGGAGCGAACCAAGATATTCAAGGCCTCGTCGTCCAGCTTTTCGTTCAGACAGAGGCGGTCAGATGACCTGCCGATGAAAAATGATGAGACCTGTTCCTTCTGACCCTAGATGCGCACTCACAAATATCCTTCGAGTTGCAAACCCGAGACTGTGCGTCCTTGAAAGGCGTCCTGCACAACCCTTGCCTCTCGATGTTCCACCGTCATGAACCCTTGAGTCGTCTCGCCGTGGAGCAAATATGGTGTAATTGATGCGGGTTTTTCCGGATCTGAATTTTCAGCATTTATCTGTGGATGTGCGATCGCAGGTGATACAGTCTAGAATTGTAGGGCGGACGCCAATTTTGTCGGAAGAAGCATCATTGCACAAGACCAGGACAAACTGACCTTGAAGCCCTTGCGCACAGTGACGGACTCTTCCTGTTCGTTAGTCTGTGCGACTTCGAACGTGAACATCCGGTCTGATTCCTCGTGCTCGACCTCATGCATGTCCTCGTCCTCGTTATCTTCATCGCTCCAAAGGATAGTTTCCGCGTGTTCGGATGAGATCAAAGACACAATTTGGTCACACAGCTTTGTCAAGTACCTGTGCGAGACGCGCTGGTTCTCAGTCATGTCGGATGGCGTCAAAATGAACGAACCTCATAAAGGTGATGCGATTGCGACGAACGGAGGGCGTCGCAGAATTGTCCCAAGTCGTTTGTTCAGGCCAATATAAGACGAATATCTGACGAGCTCCTGCTTGCCCTGGCGTCGCGATGATGTACAAGCCTGATCGGAGGGTCGGTTGCGTTCGTACACGTGTCTCTGGATCGACAAGAAGCTGTGCCGCACTGCCAGTGCAACGTATCAGTATCAGAGAGCATAATCCTGGTGGGATGACGCACGTGGAATCGTCGATGGCAGCGAGTTCCAATAAAAATCGGACGATTTCCTCTTTGCTCCCATAGACGCCCACAGGTTTGATGACGTAACTGTCGAGAGCCTTGAAGTTGACTTTGGTCATC
>JBBPMA010000222.1:24452-35725 GCA_038090075.1 Xanthoconium purpureum | reverse complement strand
TTGGCATGTTGTCCTCGTGGTACGCGTTTCTTTCCCACGGCATCTACGCGTTGTTGACGTGTGTTTGTTCCTCGTTCGAATGATCTCCTGAGAGAGTCGAACAAACGCGTTCAGGCTCTCCGCGAGCAAGCCAAAGTCCTTGTCCTGGTGGTGTCTGCATTCTCATTCTCGTTCTGTACTTGTATTCGTAACCCAACAGACCACCATCATGGACTCACCTACAGAAGTATCCGACGTCTTCTCCCTCTCCGACCATCTCCTCGCGGAACGTCTCCAGTTTGTCAAAGAAGTACGCCCTCCCACCTCCCCTTCCCTCCTGCTTACCCTGTCCGCGTCAGATCGGTTTTGGAAACTGGGGCAGCGTATGGCTCTGTCACCCCAAGTCTTCTTCTGGCAAGCTCAAGGACATGGAGGTTGCGGTAAAGCTCGTTCACCGCTCCAAGACCTCCACCACAGCCGCCAGAGTACGCTCTTTGTACGTATCTCCCGCGATTCATCGTTCGACCCATCTCACCCCGACCAATGTATCAGATGGAATGAAATGAAAATCGTTAGATCATTCAAGAACGACCCACACCCATCCATCGTACCCTTTCATTCGTTCATCATCACACCATCCTATGCGCTCATCACAATGTCCGTTCTCAACCCTCCCTCGCTTCGTTCAACTTATTCGGTTCTCTAGGGCATACCTTCCCACCCTTGTTCCGGTAGAGGTATCAGAATTACGTGCAAAGGAGTGGTTTAAATCACTCCTTTCCGGCGTTCATTTCCTGCACGCCAGAGGTGTCGTGCACAACGACATCAAGTATGCGTACAACTTCCTGGTTATCGTATGCCGTAATAACTCAATGCTGTTTCTCTCAGACCAGCCAATATTCTCCTCTCTCGCGCTAACATCCCAGTTCTCGTCGATTTTGGATTTGCTGAAAAGTACGATCTTACTTCTCCCAAAGCCTTTCACAGTAACTTGACATATGGTACACCCGAGGTATGCCACTGTTCACCCACCTCGCGTAGTTCTCATGAATACTCTCCCCAGTATCTCTCCCCTGAGCGTGCTCGAGGCATCCCTCACGACACCAGAAAGTCCGACATTTGGTCTCTCGGAATAACATTCTTCGAAATTCTCGTTGGACGCACACCCTTCGAACACGAGGAGGGTGAGGTCTTTGAAAAGAAGGAAGACTTGGAGAAATACTGGCATCGAACCGTATGTGCTCTCGATCTACTCTGGGGTCGTGCTTGTGTAACGTTCATGTAGATGCGGGGAAAGTGGGCTGGAAAATATTCTGTGTCCCAACCTGTCGAACGTCTACTGAAACGCATGATCGTCCCCAATGCCGATCTGCGGTGTACAACTGTGGAGCTAATTGCAGATCCTTACTGGGGTGCAAACCCAGTAACGCCCGTTCACGGACACAGTACGTAACTCACAATGTCGCTCATGTCTTGTGTTCAGAGGCATCTCTCAGGGAAATCGGCATCGGCCGTGGTCCCGTCTACTGCGCATGCTCGGACGTCTTCCTTCTTCAATTCTTTCAAGCAGTCCTTCAAGGACAAGGAGAAAGAAAAAGAACCATCACTGTCACGCCTTCTGGACATATCTCTTCCATGGTCAGCATCAAAGTCTACGTCCCGAACCTCTGTACCGCGACCGACATCAAGGACGGAGTCTACGCCGCGGCCCGCATCGCGAGTAGGGGCCGTTTCACGACCGGCGTCGAGGATGGAATCTACCCCGAAGGTTGCATCAGTAGCGTCGTCAGCGTCACAATCGCGGACACCCGAGTCACCTTCAGAAGCAGCAATAGCGTCGAACAGGCGGGCTGTCGTGGAGCAGCCATCTGAAGCCTCTTTCTCAGCTGCCGTACGAGCCAGGACACACTCACAATCAAAGTCGCAACTTAAATTACGCACACCTCCCGGCGTTTCTACTACTGCACGCACGAGAAAACTGTCAACCGTCCAGGCTTCACCCATTGTCAAACCTCAACGCGACATTGCTGCGGAATCCGACGAGAAAAATGGTCGTGTTCGTAAAGGTCAGGAGAACGCAACCACGCCTCAGCCACGAACATTGATCTCGCTCAACTCGAATTCCTCAATGAGACGTCCCCTTGGACCACGGCAGCCCTCTCCGCGCGTCGCTTCGGTGTCTGGTGTTATGAAAGAGTCGCCCGTTCCATCGGGACGAGTGGGGACCATGGAGAAGAAACGCGCACATTCTCGTCTCGCACACGTTCCGACTCCCGAAGCAAACCGAATTGGCAGACCTGTACCTACGCCACTACGTACTCCGCGAAGCACTACCCAGACACCTACGCGTACTGCTTCCTGCCAAACTCCTTTCCAAACACCCCAGACTTCGCAACAGCCCTCCGTGTCGAAACAACTGTCGGGAAAGCCACCTCGAGTTCGTGGACGCGCTGGTGTACTCGTAGATCTCACAGGGTTCGCTCGGAATGTTGATCTCGGCGCGCATGGTGTTGGACATCCGGCTAGGCGTGGTGGAGAGAAAAAGGACAGAGGAAAGGAGAACACCAAGGGTCGCAGAATGGCGCAGAAGCAGAACAAGGAGAACGAAGTCTTACCCACTCAGGTTCACGCTTCGCGCAAGGCCACAAGTGGATCTAATTCCGGCGTCACTCCCCTCAGTCCTAAAACCCCTGTAGAGGAGCAAGACACCACTGCGATGTCGATCCCGCTGGTGACTAATTTGTCCAACCGGACGACGGTTACGAGGGGAAGTGTCAGGGACCGCATGATGGACTGGGAAAGGGAACGCGAACGATTGAGAGAGATGAATAAGCTGACTGATACGAGCGCTGACGAACACGATGATCATGCGTGCACTAGCTCGGATTCTTCTGACGACGACGATTCTGAGGTCGAGGCAGAGGTTGTCGCCGAAGCCACCGCTGCTCAAGCTAAGCGCAAGGCTCTTACTGAAACCGAGACACCGAAAGAAGCTACTACCAAACCCGAGGCTGAAAGACCTGCTACCACGCAAACAGAGGCTTCGGTATCTTCCTCGTCGCATTTGGAAAGGAGTGAGATCGAGGTCGCCAAGATTGGTGTGCGCACCTCAGCCCAGATACTGTCGTCACGGAATGGGTCCATCACCGCACTTGGGCGCAGTCAGAGCGTAGGAAAGCAGCCGTCTGAAAAGAGTCAAGTTAAGAGCGACTCTGTCGTGACTGATATCGGGTTGCCGGTCGAGGTGCCCAGGAACAGCGAGTCGGGATTTAACTCGTTGAAACATAGCGTCAAGGCTTCCATTGGTAGGCACTTTGGTTTCCTATATGCCTTGTTTAATCATGCATCCTGGTTTTCAGACAAGGGCATGCGCTTCTACAAGTCGTCGACCCTGGGCCAACTCACTGGTCGCAGTACACCTGCTTGGTGTGCCTCTCCTGAACCTATCGATTTTGAGCAGAGACGGTCTGGTGAAGAAGGAAGATTCAGCTGGGAGAACATTCGGCCCGAACACGAGGTTGCTTTTGATCGTATGAACATGTGGATCCGAAGTGTTGAGAGTAAGTCCTGGTGCACTTGGCTAGAGAACCGTTGGCTGATCGGTTGCAAAACAGAGGTGGTCGAAGAAACGCGACAGAATTTCGCTTCAACGAGCGTCACACCTCCTGCTCCGCTTCCGCTTGCACCCCTTTCTCGTTCCGCCTCGGGGTACCATGGCACGCTGACCACTCCGACGTCCACGACCCTGAACAGCAACAACAACACTAACACGCTCAACGCAAGCCGCTCCTCTCGTCTCCCAAGACGTCTCCTCGCAGCCAACGAAATCTTTGCCGAGTCTACGGATCCGAATGCGCCACTTTCGCCAGCACCATCTCGTGGGGAGGATTCAAGCACGTCTTTCTCACATGTCCACGCACCAGAGTCCTCGGTGCCTGTACTTCCCTCGATCAGTATGCTTACGCAAACTCCGCGCCGACGCCGTGCGACGATCTCGACCAGATCGCCTGCTCAAACGAGGAACGATTCAACGGCGAGTGGCATCATTGACAGCAGCCCATCGAGACGGAGGGTGAAATCCAAGTCTCAAAGTAATTTGGATAGACATATTCAAGACGTGGCCAAATTGGAGCTGGAGCTCAACAAGGGTGAGCAGTGTCGTGTGAGCTAACCAAGCGTTGTGTATTGACGCGTATTTTTAGCTCCCGTGTCTTCTCCCCCACAAAGGTTATCGGCTGTTCTCGACAGGAGCCTCTTCATCGCACCTCCCCTCTCGCCAAGGTTCACAGAGGATTCTGCGCCTGCGCCTGAAACGAAACGTGGCCGTTCTATCCAATTCAATGACTTGGATTCGTCTCCATGCCACGTCGAACCATACCCTCCGCGCAAGTTGGGCGAACAAGTCGTTCTCGAGTCTCCCGACAAACGACACCTGGAAGGTGTCTATGACCGATTCCTGATGGCCACGTCTGGTGTCAAGCGCGTGGGGAAGGGCTACCAATCCCACAACCTCAAGCCCGTACACAACACCATGAACACTGCAGAGCACGCCAAGGCTAGCCACGCCCGTGGATTCGGCGTATTCGGAACAAACAAGCGACCGATGCCGCCGCCCGTCTCGAGCGAAGACGCCTGGGGGCGAACAATGTCCGTCGATGAGCTTGGGTTCATCACTGCTGGTCAAACCACGAACACGAGTTCAACTCAGACGTACAAGGACGAGAACAAGCCTACGTTTGTCCGTCGCGCGATCAAGGCTATGGTCCCTGGAAGGACTGCTTCGAGGAGGTTGTCGCGAACCATCGCCGTTTGATATATTCGTCCGATCCGTCTTCCGTTGACCACCGCGCCATCACACCGATTCCGCACTTTCTCATCACATATTCTCTCGCCATCGCATTCGTTCTAATGACACCCAAATTTATGTCTTCCTATGCTTTTTGCATGTCTTGGTTTACACACATTGACACTTGGTCACTTTCATCCTCATATTCCTCATCTTTTTTGTCCACATTCCAATCCATATTCATACCCCGCGCCCATTCACATTCACATTTACCCACTCCATATCCCACAAGTCCACCGCGTTCTCATCTGCTATAATCTATTGCTATCCCATCCACACGCATCGAACAGTACTATTCCCATTCCTATCTTTTTCGTTTCCTGGATATTACCTGTTCCCCCCGTTCTTTTTCGACCCCCAGATGACGCCACCCGCAACGAGCTCTAAATTTCTGACACGCACCTCGTTTTTACGTCGCTCACGCCCAACGTCCCCTGCCACGTTTTCTTGCTTTGACTGCAAGGTTCCCGCTTTTTTTCCTGCATTCATCTCTATCATCTATGCCTCCCCTTGGTTCTTTATTGAATCTTATATTAATTGCTTATGGCTCCGTCGAAACAACCTATATTGACTGATCATTGGTATTGAATATCGAATTGGATACTCGAGTCCCAAAAAACCAGGACCACCTTGAGGTCAGGTGGGGTGTGATACATATGTCGCATAAAACGAAGAACATATGATACGTAAGGAGAAAAAAAAACGCATGGATAATGATACAAAATGCACGTCGTATGTGGGTGAGGCGTAAGACCAACTTGAGTATGTAGGATGTAAAGATGGGGATATGCGTCCGCGACAACAACACACAAGACTAATATGTAACCGAGATTCAACTATGGCGGAGGCGGTCGTCGAATCGCAACGGGCGGTTTACTCCCCGCAGCGTTCGGAGCACCAGCGCCCGCGCCGCCTTCCCCAGCGGCGGGCTTCAACCGCTTCACGAGCGAGTCGTCCGGCTGTGTCTCGTCCTCCCGTCCGCGCTTGTTCGCCGCACCCATGATCTGCACGCCAACCGGCGCAGACGACGCGGCGTTTGCAGCGGCCGAGGGTCCAGCGCCGCCGGGTTGGCCGTGAGCGTGGCCCGGTGCGGCGCCGCGTATGCTGAAGCCACGACCGCGTCCACGGGGTGCGCCTCGTCCACGTCCGGCGTCGGTCGTACCCAGGGAAACAGCGCCGCCCAGCGCTCGGCGTACTGGGGCTGCGCTTGCGGATGGAGCTGGTGCGGCAGAGGTGGGAGCGGGAGCTGACGTTGAAGCTGCAGAGGCAACGGCGGGGGCAGGCGTAGGAGCAGGCGCGCGCGCCGCTGCGGCACGTGCCGGCGCTGCAGGAGCGGGGACTTTCGATGTCGAGGCAACAGGCGTAGTAGGCGTAGTGGGGTGAGGGGCGGTCACGGGGTTAGCAGGCACAGCGGTGTTAACGGTCGGTGCTGCCGCCGCAGGCGCAGGCGCGGCACCAGCGGTCGCTGTCGCTTCAGGTATCAGTCCAGCCTTGCGCCATTCCAACACCTGCGCTTCCAGATCCTTGAGTTTGGCCTGCGAACGCACGAGCTGCGCGTCCTTGAGTTTGCCCTTGGCGACTTGCTCCATTCTACCTCGTTCGACGGCGGCGGCGATCTCCTCAACATGTTTAGCTTGCACCTTCTTGTCATGTTCGGCAATGGCTGCGCCAATAGCTGCTTTCGTAGCGCCGTCGGGTGCGGCAGTTGCAACGGCAGCCTCGTGTGCTTTTTTGAGCGCTGCCTCGTGTTCCGCGCGGAGCGCCTCCATCTCTTGAGCATGCTTCTTCGTCATTTCCTCCGTGCTCGAGCCAGCACCCGACGTCGCGCCGATCTCGCTCTTGGCTTTCTCAACCGCCGAAGTAATCGCCAACCCTCGCGTGCGTTGCATCTCGGAGAATCTAGCCTGGAACTTTTCCTACAAGGCCCGTTAGACCTATCCCTGCTGAGGCATCAGTGAGGTGATGCTTACGTTCGATTGCTTGAGATTTCTAGCATCGTTGGTCGCCTTGTTCGCACGTTCCTCGGCAGCCTGCGTACATAACACATGAACAAACCGACACATGTGACACGGTGTTGACATACCTTCAAGCGTTCGAGGGCTTCATCACGCGCTTTCGTGAGCTGCGCTTTCTCCGTCTCCAACTGCGCCCTGACAGCATCCGACGACTCCCCAGCAGCAGCAGGCCTACTCCAGCTCTCCTTTTCAGCAAGCAACCTGTCCCTCTCGGACCGCAAACTCTCCTGTTCTGCAGTTAGCAAGCACGAATCGCGACAAGGATACGAGAACCCACAATGGCAGACGATTGATCAGGCGAAGGAGCAGTTTGAGCAGTAACACCCTTGGAAGCCTTCTCATCCGCCAACGCCTTCTCCAACACCGCCTTTTCTTGACGCAATGATTCTAGTTGACCCGCAAGTTCCTTGGACGCTTCTGCACCAGTCCCGGCACCAGCACGAAGCGCATCTCGTTCTGCGACCGCGCTCTTGAGCTCTGCCTGCAAATCAGCCAACGTCCGGTTCAAGTTCGACTTTTCGCTATTCGAAGCGCCGAGTTGTTGTCTGAGGTTATTGGTCACGCTCCTCAGCTTGCTCATGTTTTCGTCATAAGTTGACATCTGCAAGGCATCGCGTTTCCAGAGAGCATGTGATAGGGCGGAGCGCCAACTTACCTTGGTTGCGTTCTCCGACTCCTTGGCGTCGTGCTCTGCGAGACGCTTCTCTAACTCGGCCTTTTGGGTCCTCAAGCTCTCAACTTCTTCCTTCAACGTCTGGAGGTCAGCGGGATCGATACGATCGTACTATAGACAAAGTGAGCACATGAAAAACCACGCCGGTAAGGGACTCTCACCTTGCTCAACAACTGCGCATTACGTTCTTGCCAGCGCTTGCTCTCGCTCTCAAGCAGCGTAATTTGGGCATCCCGAGCCTGGAGCTCGGCGCGCGCAACACGCGATTGTTCCTTGGCGGGTTCGAGTTCCGCAGAAAGCGCCTTGAGTTTGGCGTCCAGCTCGCGCGACCGTTTCGAATAGATCTCGCAGTCGGCACGTAGAGTGGTATTGCTTTCACGGAGGATGTTAAGCTGGTTGATGCGCTCCAACATCTCGGCGTGTTGTGCGTCTGACGTAGCTGCCTGCACAGCTCGCTCGCGTTCCTGTAAAGTGCGCTTCAGCAAGACGGGCAGGAACGCCTCGACGCGACGTCGCTCACCTCTGACAGTGTCTTGCGAACGTCTTGCAAGCTCTGACTCAAGTGGTCCAGCTGGTTCTTGAGACGAACATTTTCTTGCTTGCCAAGCTCCAGCTGAAGATCGACAATTTCCTTCTCTTTCCTGAGGTACGCCACCACAGAACGCAGTTCAGACAGCTTCGTATCCCCGTCGCCGCCAACGTCGGCGTCGCCATTGGTATTCTCCGCAGTGGAATCCGCGACCTGACGAATACGTGCAGCTTGAGAACTGACAGTGTCGAGGTGCTGGTACAAGAGTGCATTTTGAGCGGCCAGATCCTTGCAGCTGCGACACAAAATGAATAAGCCAACAAGATCGCATATCACAATTCCCCTCACCGTGCATTGAGATCCGCAACCTCCTTGTCCAAAGCCTCCTTTTGTTGCCTCCAGCTTCCTTCCGAAGCCTCAAGTTTGGCCTGGGCACTAGCTGTCTCTGCCTGGTTCTGGCGCGCCGTAGCCTGTGCATTGCTCAGCTGTTGCTTGAGATTCTTGATCGTCTTGAAAGAGTCCGCGTGTGCAACCACCTCTCGTGAATACCTGTCTTCCGCGGCCTGTTGGGGACTGTAAGTACACTATACCCTCATAGAAAACAGATGCATACCACTGCACGCTCTTCCAACGCACGAACTTCCCGTTCGTGAGCGGCATGATCACGCTCAGAGTGTCTCTCCGAGGTGGTCATGTCCACGATCGTGTCTTCGAGCGTCTTCTTGTCGTTGGCCCATGCCGACCGCTCGGTCTCCAGCGTCTTCTGGAGGTCGTTGAACTTGTTCGTCCATTGTTGAAGATCTTGCTGAACAGTGTGGAGTTTCTCTTCGAGAGACTTGTATTCGAGCTGAAGGACATTATGAGATGACTAAGACAAGCTCAGCAACATAAAACGCATACCTCGTGTCGGGCAAGTTGGGCTTCAGCGTCCGCCTTGTACTCGTCGTGAGTGTTATTGAGCGCGGCGAGTGCAGCCTCGTTAGCTTGACTGATCTCCTGGAACTGTTGCATGTGACTGCGAGCAGAAGCGAGGTCGACTTGGGCAACCTTGAGTTGTGAACTAAACGAGACATCTATCAGGACATATCAGCGCATATATGGTATGGAACGCACCGAAGGTCTGCGACTTCTCGCTCGAGCTGTTGTTCGCGGGGCAGGTCTGGATCGGGTGCAGAAGTGGCAGCACCTCCACCTGTCGACCTTCTTTCGTACACGGCGAGTTTCTCCGCATTGCCCTGAAGCTGGCGCGAGAGCTCTTCCACCCGCTCTTGGAGATGTGTCTTGCTGGTCTCCGCCCCGACGAGGGACTCCCGTGCTTGCGACAGTTGTCCGGTCTAAGAGTATTGGGTGAATAGAGCCCAGAAGATACACGCAATGACGAACCGTCTTGTCCAAGCGCGACTGAAGATCTTTCGTATCGATATCCCTCTGCAACGTGACATGTCTGACAGTTTCACGTTCTTGGCTTAATTGCGACTTGAGATCTTGCCTATGCGCAACGTGAACAAACAAAATCCTTGTAAGACGAATAGAAACCCACGTCTGGCTGTCCATCATCTGCACCTGAGTCTCAAGACGTCTCCGATCGTTCTCTCCCGAGCGCTCAAGATCATTATGCATCTTTTGGACGTTGGCCATGAGTTCCGAGAGTTGTGAGCGTTCCGAAGCCAGGTTCTTGTTCTCTTCGATCAGTCGGTTTTGGACGCTCTGATGAAAGTCAGTCTTCGAAGCCAAACACCAATGGCGTCAACACTGACCTCCCAGATCTTCTTTTCTGCTCGGAGGTTCGCAGCCTCGTTACGAAGCTGGTCGAAATCACTCTTGGTAACAGCCAACTCGTCCATGACACGCTCACGGTCAATATCGAGGCGTAACTGTTGATCGTAAAGCTGCTGGTTGCGCAACGTCAAGCTATCCAGGTCCCGACTTTGCATGGACAACTGCTCCTGAGTCATGCGCTGACGTTCTAGCGCAAAATAAGACAACGAATAACTGGTCGACGCAGTGAGCTCGACTTACCGCCGAGGAACTCAATCTTGGCGGTGGCCTTTGCAAGCGCTGCATTGGCCTGACCAAGTTGCCTCTGCGCCTGAACCAAATCTTCACGCAGTTTCTCGGCGTCCATCCCCATTTCGACCTTGTACGACTCGAACTGCGCTTGTACATCTTCCAATTCGGCGACCACATCACTCGGAGGAGTGGATGCAGCACCGTTGACATCGCCATTGACACCGCCACGCGACCCCACGCGACCAGCACGAGCGAGCATCGCCTTGAGCGTATCTCTTTCTTTCATATACGCCTGAATGGTGGCCTCACTGCTCTTCTTTTGTCGCTCCAGCTGAGCCGCGATATCTTGAATGGCTTCGTGTGCTTCGCGAACGGCCTCGCTCTGCTCCTTTTCGAGCGCTTCACGGTATTCGCGTTCTTCAGACTCCATCTTGGAGCCGAGCTCACGAACGATCTTGAGCAACTTTTGGTTCTGCTCCTGGAGGGATGGAATTGAACGGAAGAGAACGAGGTTGTTGGTGATGACAGCGTCAATGTTATCAGCAGGTAGGGGTTCCATTTCGTCAAGTTCCTCGTCCGAGGGAATCGAAGGGTCAGTACGTCGTCCGAGTTCTTTGAGGAGTGTCTGAACTTGTCGACCTAGATCCGTGAGCTGATGCTGGAAGAGGTCAGTCTCTTGGTACGATTTCTTGAGCTTCTGCGACGCTTCTTGGTAGGAAGCGGCATTGGCATCGCGCTCGCCGAGAGCAGTCGATAGTTGGTTGGCAAGTTGCGTGGATTCTTCCCTGAGGCGCTCATACTCTTCGCGTTGTTGTGAAAGGATGGGAGCCTGAGACCACGGTAAGCGAGACATCATGGAATGCATAAAATCCCTTACTCGTTCCTCTATCTGAGCGAGAACATCGGAAAGGGTCCTGTCCATGTGCTCGTACTCTGCGCACTTCTTGGCGTACTCCTCCTCAAGGCGTATGTAGTCTGCGTAGACCTGCGTAAACGTCTTGCCGCTCTTTTGCACTCTGCTGGCCATCGCGACTGTTGGGCTTAGACCCATGGCGTCACGACTGCTCGAAGCGCGGCTAGGGGTAGCAGGGACGGACATGTCGCGACCAGCCATTGGAAGTTCACCGCGGTGCATCCTGTCGATGACGGTCTCCAACTGCTCCAACCTCTTTTCAGTTTCTTCTCGGGCACGCCGCTCTTTTTCGGTCTCTGCCCTCAGAG
>JBBPMA010000222.1:0-24354 GCA_038090075.1 Xanthoconium purpureum | reverse complement strand
CGGACATGTCGCGACCAGCCATTGGAAGTTCACCGCGGTGCATCCTGTCGATGACGGTCTCCAACTGCTCCAACCTCTTTTCAGTTTCTTCTCGGGCACGCCGCTCTTTTTCGGTCTCTGCCCTCAGGGCAGCCTCGCGTTGCTCGGCACGATCACCGACGCTTGCCCACTCGCGCTCGATGCCTTCCACGATGTCCTTGGCTTGCTTCTCTCTCTCCTCCATGATGGTTACGAGCCGCTTCAGGCCGGAAACTTCGGCTGTGAAAGCTGCTTCCTGTTCCGCGAGCTGTCCCCGCAGGTCCTGTACTTTTGTAAGTGTCTGAGTCAACTGCTGCGTGGATGCGGTCTGCGCGGATTGCACGGCTCGAAGCGAACTCTCGGTAAGAGCGTGTTTTTGTGTAAGAGAGTCGTGTGCTGATTGGAGTTGGACGAATTCGGCGTGCTTGGTGCGTCTGTAGCTGGCATATTCTTCTGATTTGGCGGTCAGCTCCGTGTTTACGCGCTCGGTCTCGGACTGGGCAAGGGCAAGTTGTTGAGAGAGGGTTTCGAGCCTGAACTGAAAGGGGGTTAGTTTGGACGTTGTGGAGACGGACAAAAAGGCGTACCTTGGTGGACGTCTCTGTGGAGCGCAGTTCGCGGACCTGGGTCTCGAGGGTTTGATGGTCTTGGCGGGCCTGACGAAGACTCGACCGTAGGTTTTGTACTTCCTCTGTGGCGCGAGGGTTAGTCGATTTCGGGAAATTTCTAAAGAGGAGCGGCGTACCATTGTGGTGTGTTGCGTCCTCTTTGAGCCTGCTGACGACGCCGATGAGATCGCGCTTTTCTCTCTCGGTTTCCTCGACGCGATTCCTGAGGCTGTCCATGTCTGACACGGACGACGACTGCGAGGTGGTGAACGTGGATATACGCGTTTCCAAATCTTTATTTGACGCGACTGGAGAAAGAGGGTTATGAATGGCAGCATGCAACGTGCGTGGACACGCACTGAGTTGGTCGCGCTCCTGCCTGATGGCGGCCACGTCATTTTGCACGGACTCGAGAGCGACCTCGAGGTCCTTTGTTTTTGTCTCGCCGTCCTGGATGGCCTGGTCGAGCTCGACGTCCTTGCGCTCGATCTCTGCTCTGAGCTCCTCGAGGTCGCGCCTGGTGTCGTCCTGGTCGGCGACCTGTGCGAGCAAGAGTCTGTATACTGCGAGGACTGTTTCTGGGTCTGGTTTTGCAAAAGAAGCATCTGGGAGGATGTGCGAGAGGGTGTCGAGGTCGAGGTCTTGTGGAATGGGGACGAGGAAAGAGGCGGAGAGGTCCTCTGTGCCCTGCGTCGAGGCTGTCTCGAGCTCCTGCTCTGCTGCAGCGGCGGCGGCGGCGGCTGCCTTTGACTTGCGTCTTGTCTTGACCATGGTCAAGTTTCAGTTCTCTCTTCAGTGGCACGGCTTCGGCAATGTCTCGGTCAAATTTTCTTTGTCCTAGACTTCCCACGCTAACCCTGGTCCTCCTCCTCCTCCTCGTCGCTCTTTAGCCCAAGTTCAACATGTCGTTTTTTAATTCAATTGGGTGAGTTTTTGGCCACGCTCGTCTCGACGCTGCTCATCGCGATGACAGCCGCTCCATGTCGCGCAACCCCCGCCCACAGAAACGCTCCCCGACACCCACCTCTGCCACTTTCTCCGATATGCCCCCACCCGTCCCATCTTCCCCAGCTACCCCAGCACCCTCCAAGCCTCTCTACCTCTGCAGCCCCTTTGTCGAAGCAGCCCTCGTCAAAGGCAACTTTAAAACCATCGTCGTCCTCCCAAAGTACGTCGACATCATGGAGTGGGTCGCTGTCAACGGTGCGTCGCTCCTCGTCGGGTGTCCATCGCGTTGATCTTTCTAGTGTTTGACTTTTATACCAACCTCAACGAGTTTTACGGTGTCATCGCCGAGTGCTGCACCCAACATTCATGTCCTACCATGTCGGCCGGACCAAAGTACGTCGTCGTACGCGCTCCCTGGTCCATCTATTGACTGGACCACCCGACAGTCTCAACTACACCTGGGTCAACCAAGATCGAAAGAGCGTCAACCTCGCCGCACCCACCTATATTGATTACGTTATGACCTGGGTCCAAAACCTCCTCGACGACGAAAACGTCTTCCCCACAAAATCAGGTGCGTCCAGGAGACACTCGGTGTCCTCAACTTACCCCGTCACAGGCCACGACTTTCCCCAGGCCTTTCCCTCGACCATCAAACACGTCTACCGTCAACTCCTCCGCGTATTTGCCCACATATACCACGCGCACTACCCACAAATCCTTCACCTCCGTTCCGAACCCCACTTTAATTCGCTCTTTGCCCACTTTTTGGCCTTTGGTAGGGAATACGAGTTGCTGGATATCAAGGACGTCAAGGGTGCTTCCAACGCGTATGTCGGGGTTGGGTTGCTGTGCGACAAGTGGAAAGAGATGGGCATCTTGGAGGGATAAATAATAATCTGGTCTTACTTGCTGTACTATACTACTGGTCATACCCTGTCACATGCCCCTTGTCATGCCCCGCCAATTCATCGCCGAGCTCGAACGTCTCCCCGACCACACCCATGTCCTCCTCATCACCACTGGCAGCGTCGCGTCTGTCAAAGCCCCCCTGATCGTACGCGAACTCCTTAAAGTCAGTACCCCTGCCAAAACCCACGTGAGCACACGCTCACTGACGAACGCAGTACAGCAACGTCAAAGTCGAAGTCGTCGCAACCAACCGATCCCTCGCCTTCTACAACCCCGCAGATGTCGAGCAAACCGGCGCCCGCGTATGGACGGATGCCGACGAGTGGTCGGTACGCCGCCTTCCACAGGGGCGACGGTCCCCCGGATCCCACTGACCGCACAACAGGACACATACACATACACCCTCGGCGACCCAATCCTCCACATCGAACTCCGGCGCTGGGCAGACATCGTCCTCATCGCCCCCTGCTCCGCAAACACCCTCGCCAAAATCGCAGGCGGCATCTGCGATAACCTCGTCGTGCGTACCCGTATCCCCCCTCCCCCTCCCCCTCCTCCGCGTCCGTCATAGTCCCGTGGCGTTGTGTTAAGTACTTGGGCTGCGTTAGACGTCGTTGCTCCGCGCACTCGCACCGACGACGCCGACGTACGTCTTCCCAGCGATGAACACGCTCATGTACGAGCATCCCCTGACGGCACAGCACCTTCGCGTCGTGCGAGAGGTCGTCAAGTACCACGTCGTTGGACCGATCGGGAAGGGGCTCGCTTGTGGGGACGTCGGTACGCACTCGATCGGTGCGGTTGCACATCGCTCATCTCATCTCTCGCTAGGTATAGGAGCGATGACAGAATGGAAAGATATCGTCAAGATCGTGGTCGACAAGATGCAGCTACAACTCAAACCATGAGTCCTTCCATCACTGCAAACCAGTATACCTTGGATCCAGACGCATTCACAAGAGCAGACAAAGTGGGGATATGGTTCAGATCGTCCTCGTACAATGTATGATATGTATTCATCACTCAGCTTTCGGATGAATCCCTTTGCACGGGCATGTCAAACAATTTGACTCCCCTCACGTCCAAAACTCGCCCACCTCCCACTTCACCTTTCCCGACGCGCGCATACTCTACGCTCCTCTCATTTGTCGGGACACTCAGTGCATCGAGTAGTTTCTCACTCGTGTGTGGGACAAACGGGTGGAGAAGAATCCCCGTTATACGCAGGGTCTCGAGAGAAGTAAGGTAACATGACATGGCGACATCTGGTGGGTGTACTCCCGACCAGGGCTCAAGGGTTGTCAGGACTGCATTCGCCTGTCGAACTGCTGCTCAGTGGTAGAAGATGACAGTCGAGAAGTAACACACGTGTCTCAGAACCAGCACGATCGTGTGAAGCGCATCCGCTACTTCAAAGTTTTTCATACAGCGCGAGACTCGTGCTCCGAGGTCGTCGAGCAGCGCCAACAACTCTTCGTTCGTCGATAGCTTGCAAGCTTCAAGGTCCAACGAACTCGTCGAGGCTCCCGAAAAGTCCAGATGGGAAAATTGTCCCGAAAACAGGTCGGGAAACGAGGTTGGATCGGAGGAGGTTGGGATTGCTTTTGCAGCTCGCCTCTTGATGGCGTTCGACGTTACCCGAAGAAAGTAGTTTCCGAGCAAATTCCGTATCTCGTCTGCATGCTTCCGGAGTTGGTCTTCAGACCAATCTACAACGCAGAATGCAATACCATGCAGCGACAGACCCCTACAAGTACTCACCAACGTCATCCCGGAATCTCCCCCCAACACGCGCAAGGTAGAACCGAACAGCGTCCACGCCAAAACCATCCATCGCAGCTATAGGATCAGCCACATTCCCGAGCGATTTCGACATTTTCTTTTGCCCCGCTGTCCAATGAGCGTGCGTCAACAACGTCTTGGGCATCGGCAGGTTCATCGCCTTGAGAATTGCAGGGAGATAAATCGCATGGAACCTGGCACCCATTCGAGATCAACAGACGCGTCTATGACATTCACCCACTCACCGAACGATATCTTTACCGACGACCTGCACATCCGGGGGCCACACCGTCGTCCCAGCCGATGGATACCCCACCCCACTTAAATACACTAACAACGCATCAAACCAGACGTATACCGTCTGACTTTCATCCCCAGGCACCGGAATCCCCCACCCAATCCTCTCCCTCGGTCTCGATATCGACAAGTCCTCGAGTGGCCCCGCCAGGTCCTGCATCACCGCGTTGTGGTACACGTCCGGGTGCACACCGTGCGACACGTGCCCTTGCTCGGCCTTGGCGTTGCGCTCGGCGGCGGCGGCGTAGTGCACGATGAGGGCCTCGCGGAATTTGGATAGTCTGAGTTTGTAGTTGACTTCACTAGACCATTCCACGACGGAACCCGTCTCGGTCGATATTTTGGTGTTAGGGCGGCTAGGGCAGGACGTGACGCGGGAGGACGGATAGAAGCACTCGTCAGTAGTGGAGTAGTACCCCTCGTAGGTATCTTTGTAGATGAGTCCTTGGTCTGCGAGTGCACGCTGCACGGAACACGGATCAGGAACAGCGAGCAGAGACTGTCAACGAGGCTCACCCAGACATGTTCGACGGTGTCTCGGTGCGCTCGTTGCGTCGTGCGCATAAACACGGTCCCACTTATATTCGCCCTCTCACCCAGTTTCTACGCGCAGAGCGTTACATCGACCATGACATAGACAGAGACACAAAAAAAAGAAAAAAACACACACGAAACTCGGCAGAGATGACGTCGCACCAGGCCAGCGGATCGACGCCCCTGGCCTCGGCCGCCTGCTGCATCTTGAGCCCATGCTCGTCCGTGCCGGTGAGGAAGACCACCGGACGCGCGGGGTTCAGGATGCGCTGGAACCGCGCGATGATGTCCGCGGTGAGGAGCGAGTGGAGGTGGCCGATGTGCGGGCCTGGTGCGCGTCAGCGATGGGGTACGGCGGACAAGGGCGGGCGGGGCTCACGCGCGTTGGGGTAGAATATGGGCGTGGTGACATAAAAGGGCTTGGAGGTGCTCTGCGTCGCGACGGGTCTCGAGAATGTCAAGGGCGCGCTGCGAAGTCTGCAGCGGAGCACTCTCCAGGTGAACATCCCCGCGAGTGAGAGACAAAAGTCAGACCCGGCTAATTACTTGTCCATTTCAAGTCATTTACCCCTGAGGCGTTCTACATCAAAAGTTATTCGTTTGTGCATACGGTGCGTTTCAACTTCAACGTTCGTTTTCATTCACCACGCGCTCGAAATACAAGAAATCCTTTTCGACATCTAATCGTGAATATTTTCTCCCAATGAGAGCACCATGGTCTCATACCACGTGGTACCGCTACCGAGACCCCGTAGAAATTTCGGTGAAGAACGAATACCCAGCAACAAACCAACAACACGCTACCAGACAACACCAAGGCTACGCCAAAACCAAAACCAACCTCCACCCGCGGCATCCGGACAAAGCCCTGCCCGTCCAAACCCAGAATACTGCGACCCCCCAACGGCTCCCAGGTCTCGACCCGCACAAGATCCACCCAGGCCAAAGGGGATTATGCTCTCATCTTCTCGAACCGTGCACAGCCTTATACTTCATTTCATACCACTCACTAGTATGCTGGTTGATTCGGCATAGCCTACATTGCATTTATTGCACTTACATATCGTACCACATATGTAGCTGATGACGAGCGAACCCAATCTGATTTGTACGACGCGACCAACTCACCTGGATCTAAGTACTAACTCACTGTGAAGGAGTCTCAATTTCGGCCCAGGTGTAGTAAAGCGACACAACTCGTTTTTGCAGTGAAATGCACAACCGATACTTCACCTGTAGGATTAACGGTTGCTGCGTCTGCCGCGTCACAAAGGAAGACGGAGGTACATCCACGTATCCATCCGCATCCACCCCATCGTTGACTTCAAGCTCCGAAGGCGCCAGTGTCCATTCGAGGTCGTCAAAATTTATCACCGAGGATGGATGAGAACGCGACACTTTCCGTAACGCGTTGACGTCACATGTCACGTTCTCACTTGTCACGCGTATACTGTCACGCTCCTTGCTCATCGTCAGACACGACGACCACACACCACCGACATCACTCTCAACGATGGGCATCAAAGGACTCACTGCACTCCTCTCGGAACATGCACCAAAAGCCATCGTGGAGCACAACATAAAGTCCCTCTTTGGTCGCAAAGTCGCCATCGACGCGTCCATGTCCATCTACCAGTTCCTGATTGCCGTCCGGCAAAGGGACGGCGAGATGCTCACCAACGACGCCGGCGAAACGACAAGTCATCTCATGGGGCTCTTTTACCGAACGATTCGCATCGTGGAGAATGGCGTCAAACCCGCCTACGTGTTCGACGGGCGACCACCAGAGTTGAAGTCGGGCGTGGTGAGTAGGTGGAAGCACTCCGTGTAATAACTCTCATTGACGCGCGTGCGCATGTAGCTCGCGAAACGTTTCGAAAGGAGAGAGGAAGCAAAAGCGGACGGTGAAGAAGCCAAGGAAACGGGTACCGCGGAAGAGGTAGACAAATTCACGAGACGAACGGTTCGGGTTACGCGAGAGCACAACGAAGAATGCCAGAAACTCCTCAGACTTATGGGCATCCCTGTAGTCATCGTTCGTCGTTCCTATATTGCCTCTCAAGCCACTGAACATGCGATTATACTAGGCACCATCAGAAGCGGAAGCCCAGTGTGCTGAACTTGCAAGGGGTGAAAAAGTACGATCTTCATGAGCATCACCAGATGCCCAAATACTCATCGTTCTTGGAAGGTATATGCAGCGGGTTCAGAAGACATGGATACTCTCACTTTTGCTGCCCCAATTCTGTACCGCCATCTCACGTTCTCCGAGGCCAAGAAAGCTCCCATATCGGAAATAAATCTCGAGAAGGCCCTCCAAGGTCTGGAAATGAACATGTCGCATGTGAGTGTGATGTTCCAACGTATCCTGGTTGTACTGACGTGCAACGATATAGTTTATAGACCTGTGTATATTACTCGGTTGTGACTACCTTGAACCCATCAAGGGCATCGGTCCCAAGAGCGCATTGAAACTGATAAGAGAGTACGATGGGCTAGAGGGGGTGGTCGAGCATCTACGGGCGAAGCAAGTTCTTCACTGTGTTTGGTATGCCAAACATTGACCTTTTCCTTTTCTCTAGGCAAGCCGAGAAAGAGGAGAAGGTCGCTGATACTGAGGAAGGCGGTAAGAAAAAGAAAGGGGGTGTCCAAGTTCCCGAGGAGTGGCCCTGGCAAGAAGCCAAGAAATTGTTCGAGAAACCAGACGTGTTGCCAGCTTCGGAAGTCGAGGTAAATTCCCTGTTTCATCAGTTATATGTGCCAGGCACTCACAATGTATGGTAGCTGGAATGGAAGGGCCCTGACGTGGAAGGCTTAGTGCAGTTCTTGGTAGTAGAAAAGGGATTCAAGTTTGTGACCATTCCACACCGTCGCTCACCTTCTGATATAGCCTTCTTCATACAGTGAAGAACGTGTACGAAAAGGTGCAGAGAAACTCCAAAAGTTCCTCAGCGCGAAACAACAGGGGCGTCTCGACGGCTTCTTCACCGTTCAGCCCAAGGAACCCAAGGAAGATAAAAGCAAGGCTGGGAAGGGAAAGGACGTGAAAGGGAAGGGGAAGGGGAAGGAAGCCAAACCTGTGGCTGGAGCGAAGCGGAACGCGGACGACAAGAGCGAAGGGTCGTCCAACAAAAAGAGCAAAACGAAAAAGTAGTGAGTTTGACATTGCACTCCTGCGTAGTTACGTATTCTTTCATTTAGCGTATCCCGATTTGCATCTGTACTTGTAATCAATTACCTCCGTATTTACCAGCCGTTAGGTCTGCGGTTCTATACTATGGTGCGTACAAATGCAGCGGGAACACGATGGGCTCTCATCGTATTGCCGGGCGGTCCGCCATACGGCCCGAGCTTCCCACCATGGGGAAGTTAGTCCGTACTTTGCGGTGGTCACTCTTGTAGACGACCATGACCATCGAGACTCATCTCGTTTCGCGCCAGAAAGTCGCTATTCGCTCGGGGCCTCCAACCCTGGATGAACTGCGAGTTCATTATCCCGCACGGTTTACCTGGCTCCAGCTGAAGACCTTTGTCAACTCGGGGTACGTCCACTCCTCGAGCCGTGTTCATTCCCGCGGTGACGGCCTTTGAAGGGACCTTGGCCTGCTAAAGCGCGACAGAAAACTGCAGCGTAGATATGACGAGTGGGTCATTGGAATCAAAAAGCAATATGGGTCAGTCAGTGCGTGCATGGATTTTAACAGAGGAGACGCGCTCTAAGTTAACGTACACAACGTAGTCAACTACCTCTTGAACCACAGGCTCCAGTGGGGCAAGCCCGACACTCTCTCGTTGCTCACGTCGGCCCTGGACGGTCAAGCCCTCGTTGCTGCAGAAAACGGAGAACTCGAACTCTACCCCACTCCCGAATATTTCAAAGCCAACATACCGTTCAACTTGGAGCTGATTTGTATCATACAAAACGACTGGCCATACTCGAGTACGTCCGACACCGTGAATTTGCGGAACGCCCGAGTCCCGGCTGCTGACGGTACACTTTTGCAGTTCCTCCTGAAATCGAACACTCCTTAATTTGGAGCCGTGTGCCCATCTTCCACCCTGCTGTGATCCCGCCTGCCATCGACGCCCGGATTCAGCAAGATGGTCTGTGTGGTGTCACGGGCTCCACTAGCGACACCGAGAGTCTCCCTTCTCTTGAATCTTGTCTTCCAGCACTGGCGGACTGGGGTGTCACCATGGACAAGCTCATTCGCTCTCCCAGAGGGAGTGAGGAGGAAGAGACGATGGTAAAGAACGCAGGAAAAGAGGTGCGCGAATTCGTAATGCGGAGATGGAAAGAAGATGAGTGGGAAACAGCGTGGTTCGTCAACCCTCCGGTGCGTTTCATGCGACTGTCATTCCTCTTTGCGGAGTACTCACGCCGAGTCTGTGATGCAGAGATTACAGAGTATCCCCGGTCTGGCGCATATCCATGTGTTTGCGCGCAGGAAGGCGGCTGAGGAGGAGGCGGAGTGGTATTCTTGACTATCGACATACCTGCAGGATCTTAGATCTAGAAAACAAAGATGAGCACCTTGATTTTTAACCTTGTGTGCCACTCATTTCGGCTTATCATCAAGTGGTCACTCCACTCCACTATGGTACTAGTTATTACAAGACTCAATCTGCGCAGCATATATAAAGCTCTGCGCACAAGTGAGGCGTACATCCAGCGCTCTACGTTGGTCATCGTTTTCACCGTACGCCACAATGACCGCTCTTCCGACGGATTGCCTTATATATCTCATCTTGCTTTGAGCATTCTTCTTGTTCCTGATGTTGTCTTGTTTATATTACATAGGGCGCTCCGCTCCTCGGAGATGGCCGGTATCGGTTCCATTCAGTTCATTGCTGCATGCATGATTGGTGTCACGTAAGACCCTCTTCGGCTCAAGGGATATAAAATGGTAGGCTCCCACAGGGAGACGAGCCGTCGTTCTTCCATGGAGTGGCCCGCTTCTGCTTCACAAACGTCAGCTATCAAGCTCTCGGCGCTCGTTCTATCAGCGCTCGTGACTTTGGACGTCCTTCGACGGTTCATTCGCAATCGCATCAAGAGGAAGGGACTCTCCCTCCCCCCCGGTCCTACCCCACTCCCTGTGTTGGGCAGCGCCCTCTCTATCAACACGCAAGAACCCTGGTTGACATATACTGCATGGCGGGCGAAATACGGTGAGTGGGGCGTGGAACCATGATGGTTTTCCCTGAAGGTTGTCAGGCGACGTGATGTACGCCCGGCTGCTGGACTCGGACGTGATCATCTTGAACTCTCGCTCGGACGCAATCGAGCTGCTCGAGAAACGATCACAGATATACTCTGACCGCCCATTCATCGCAACTCTCGAACCGTGAGTACTTTTAAGTTAAATGTGGCGTGCAAATCATGCATGATAAAATCGGCTACTCGGTAGGTACGGACATGGAGGCGACATTGCTTTTGCCCGGTATGGGTCCCATTGGAGGTTGGGCCGGCGTATCATCCATCAGACGTTCCGTGCTGCGGCTGCTATCGCCTTTCGCCCGATGCAACTCCGCCGAGCGCGCCAGATAGTCCTTAACGTCATTGATGATCCGAAAGAGTACCCCTTTTACTATTCAACGTGAGAATACCCATCACACAGCTCGTACTTATTCGAATGGTGTTCACTTCGTCTAGGTTTGCCGCTGCGGTGGCCATGTCCGCCATCTATGACTACGAGCCCAAGCTTCGGGGAGACCCTATGGTAAAAGTTATGGACGACTTCTGCAAAGCTTCCCTGCCGGCACTCACACCTGAGAAGGCAGTCCTCCTCAAAGCTTTCCCGTTCCGTAAGTTCTCCGGATATTATTGTTGACTGTATTCACTTTCATTTTTGGAAAGTGTTGATCGTGCCTGAATGGATTCCTGGCTTATCTTGGATCAGACGTGAAGCAAGCGCGGCTCATGCGTTGAGCATCAATGCAACCGAGACACTATACCGGCTGGTTCAGAAACGCATAGTAAACTTTACCTGATCTGTCGAGAGGGGATGACGCTGACAACTAGCGTCTGCAGGAGGCAGCAGAAGACGTTGTAGCCGATACAATGGTTTTTGATCACCTCCGGCGTATGGAAAAAATGGACAGCTCGCAACGTACTGAATATGAGAATGCTCTCAAAGATGCATCGTTCACAGCTTTTCTCGGTGAGAGTGCACTGACATGAATCTGACAGTTCCTCACTCTCTGTGCCCTCCAGGTGCTGCAGAAACGGTCCGTAGTTCATTGTTCATGAGAGATGTGTCGCTCATAAGACCGACAGACAAGTTCGACGTTGATGACTTTCACACTTGCGATGGTCAAGAACCCGCAGATCTGCAAACGCGCTCAAGCGGAGATCGACGCAGCGATTGGGATTAGTAGGCTTCCCGAGTATGACGACAGGCCGTTGCTGCCTTATGTGGATGCGATCATACGGGAAACCCTGAGGTGGGAACCAACTGCTCCTATGCGTGAGTTTACTTGAATTACTAATGTTCTCGGTGCAACCTAATGAGAATCAGTACCGCATGCTGTTATCAATGATGATATATACAAGGGTTATTACATACCTAGCGGTACGTCGTTAATGTGCGTGGAGATGGCTTACGGTGATCGTTCATTTCACAGGGGCAACTGTCTTTGCAAATCTTTGGTATGAGCAATCGTCGCTCACTCATCATGGCAGGTGAATCCTGAATACATTATTCCACAGGGCGATGTCGCGTGACGAGGCCCGCTACCCGGATCCAGAAGCATTCACTCCTGAACGGTTTTTGAATTCTGACGGAACGCTGAACGATGACGACCCTGCCGACTTCGTATTCGGATTCGGGAGGAGGAAATGTCCAGGTAAGACACAATATTCCCTCACCATGGATGATTTATGCTTTACCCTTTCCAGGTCGACACACCGCGGATGCATCCCTTTGGATTGGGATTGCAACTTTGCTGGCCACGCTGGATTTCAATGTTGTCAAAGATACAAATGGAAACGACATTGAGTTCGAGGCAAAGTTTGCGAATGGGATTACACAGTGAGTACGAATGGCACATTCCACGTTCTTGTTTTCCGACTCAATGGATTCACAATCAGTCACCCAATTGCCTTCCCTTGTAACATTACTCCTCGTGCACACATCACCAGGGAGGCTATCCAACATTCTTTGGCGAAGTGACGTATGAATTGCGAACTCTATTCTCGTTCGACTCGGAAATCGTGTAATTTACCAGAGGTCAATTGACTAAGCAGAAGTGTATTCAGAATACCAAGAGTTCATCGACGTGTCCTTGATGACTCTAGCCGTGTAACGCTTTTCGTGACTCATGGATTTGGTCTCAGTGGCAATTTTGTGACCCTACATCCAAGTCCGACAAGCAATCTCCAACCCCATCGCAGCAACAAACTACAGCCAAACGTTATATTTATCTGGAGGATTGGTTCGCATGGGAAGGAAGGAACGCACGCATAAATACCAACCTTCCGGTCCTCCCACCAGGCGGACAGCTGGCGGGGTAGGTGGCGGAAGCATAAATTTGGAAGGATGGACAATCGTTTGCATCAGTGGCCACAGCCGCCACATAGATCGTTCAACGGAGCCTGGGGTAGCGAGAACGTCCTGAGCCCTTTATACGTCGAGCACACGTCCTGATGTTCTCACGAAAGAACATGATAGTATGCTCTCGATGGAAATGTTTTCCTGAGCATCCGAGTCAGCACTGGTCCTGTCCCAGTGCGCTACTCCCGGACCAAGGATGACGTGAAGACCACCACCATGTGCTGCTATCTTCATATGGGATCCATATATCGGGTCTTGATAGAAAAGATGGAAGGATACGTCTGAAAAGATAGCAACGTTTACAGCAAGAGGTGACGTTGGGCAACCATGAGAATCGATGCATGTCAGTGTCGAGGCCAGCTTGAAGAAACTCGGGACCACGTGCATCGACTCATCCTCTACGTCCGTTTATGGGATTGGGAGACCTCTAGCGAGGAAGTGGTTAACGACCTTCATACACTCGTCCGACAAGGTACTTTTCCTGGTGAGTTCTGATCATTGCACCTCGGTTTACGAGTGAGAGAATTGACTGATCTTCAAGGAAATTTCTGATATACCTGCGTGGGTTGTATCTCAAGCGAATCAGGATGCTCGTGATCACGGAAAAGCGTCGTTCGAGACCTATCAAGGTCAGTGGAATGTCATAGAACGCTCTTTCGAATGGGATCATCCCAATGTGCAAGATTCATGGTATGACGTGATTATTTACGGTGGCGCACAAACATGGCCTTGGCTCCGTGGGGTGTACTGGCTGGAGAAACCTCCACAGTGATGAAGAAGAAAAGCAACGGCTTCAGTCGGGTGAGAACGGGCACGTAGCCTTCAGTCGTTGCGATCATATATATGATCCAAAAAGCGCTGTATGTGTTTCCAATCATTGTCTGCTGCAAGGTGGAACGCTTGCAGGCTAACCTCGAAGCTCTCGAAATCATTCTTACCCCGGAGCACATCAAATATCTTGAGAGTATCGTTTACCACCGTTGCGTACTATCGGGGGAGTTGGCAACGAGAGCACAACCCTCGACACGATGGTTGCAAGTTGCGTTAGTATCCGGGGGGGCTTTCGGTGCTGTGACTTGAGTACCTATGGAAGGGTACTGGTACCCACGAATGCTTTGACCAGGAGGAGCTCTTTCGGGATTTCCGCCGGGATTCGGTCGCTGCCATGCGGTTCACCACAGAGCGGTCGTAACTCCGTGATACCTGCTCTCCGCCATCCACAAAGGATCTGACAAGCAGCACAGAACTTCCCCTGGTCTATCTGATGCGAGAGGTTCTTGTCTCAGAGTCACACATTGAACAGGGGTGTGACATACATCGTACATGAAGCTTTGGAGGGCACCCAGGTCTTCTGTGAACCCTGAGACGAACGTCCGATTGACGTCTGTCTGGCATCAAGATTCGATACTGTACTTTGGACTCTGAGTGAAATTGCCGAAATGAGTCAGGTGTTTTCCCGGTCGAATCATTTTTACACTGTACAGCACGTTGAGTGGATCTTACAAGGGGATAGCTCGTTTCATACCAATGGTCCAGAGGTCACGATACTTGTTGGTAGACCTAGAGCTATGGTGCACGGCAAGCTGCTGCGTCACCTAAATTCACGGCAGCCGATTGGCTGATGTCACCACATTTGGCTCGTCTTGACTCTTCCAACCAGCCACAACGGCTTCTTACTTGGTGCGTTTCAAATCCAATTATCGGTCGGCTGGTTGAATGGCGCGGCATGCTCGGCGTACTTTTTTTCCTTGCATGACGCGTCTTCTAGGAGTGTGGCGATGACGATGATGAGACCAACACCGTCCAGGGTGGTATAAAGACCCGTCCACCATCGGCGAGTTGGTTTATCAACTCGCTCTCGCATCGCATTGCTCACAGAAGTATACCATGTCCTCCTTACTGGTACCGACGCCCAAACCCACTTCCCGTCTTGCTCGATATCGCGCTTTGTCGCCTCATGCCTCGATCCACGTCTCACCGTTCCAGCTCGGCGCTATGAGCATCGGTGATAAATGGGACAAGATTGGAATGGGGAGTATGGACAAGGAGATGTCATTCAAATTGCTCGATGCCTTCTACGAAAAAGGCGGAAACTTCATCGACACCTTCAATAACTAGTGAGTCTCACGGAAGCCGTCTTTGTCGCCGATTATCAACATGTTGTTACAGTCAAGATCAAAGCTCAGAAGAGTTCATTGGTGAATGGGCTGAACAGCGTGGCGTCAGGGATCAGCTCGTCATCGCGACCAAGGTTTGTGAATACATTGGCACTGTCAGCGCCGTACTCATTTAAACGCAAAGTACACAATGAATTACGTGCGCGCGGACACAGGGATCACGCAAAAGGTCCTCTACACCGGAAACAACATCAAGTCGATGCACCTTAGCGTAGAAGCCAGCTTGAAGAAGCTGAGGACGACGTACATCGACATTCTTTACGCCCACTGGTGGGACTGGGAAACTTCCATCGAGGAAATGATGAATGGCCTTCACATGCTCGTCCAACAAGGCAAAGTGCTTTATCTAGTACGCGTGTAGAACGCCCTTGACATATCCGAACTCCCTAACTATTCACTTTTCAGGGTATTTCCGATACCCCTGCATGGGTCGTGTCTCAGGCAAATCAGTACGCTCGTGATCATGGGAAGACGCCGTTCGTAATCTACCAAGGTCAATGGAATGTCATGGAACGCTCTTTCGAACGAGACATCATCCCGATGTGCAGGGCTCATGGTATGTCTTTCTGGTATCGCTTTTAGCACTGGATAGTTGTTCACAGTGTGACAAGCATGGCCTTGGCTCCATGGGGCGTGCTAGCAGGTGGAAAGCTCCGCAGCGACAAGGAAGAAGAACGGTGCACCAAATCGGGCGAGGGCGGTCGTGCCGCCTTTCATCCAGATTCGAATTGGAAGCGAACTGATGCGGAAAAGGCTATGAGCGCAGCGTTGGACAAAGTCGCCGAAGAAGTTGGCGCTAAGCACCTCACAGCGGTTGCAATCGCATACGTCATGCAGAAGACGCCATATGTGTTCCCGATTATTGGCGGTCGCAAGGTAGAACAATTGGAGGCTAATCTCGAGGCGCTGGAGATCGTGCTTACTCCCGAGCATATCAAGTATTTAGAGAGCATTGCTCCGTTCGACCCTGGCTTCCCAACAGCGGTATTTGTGAGTCGACGATCTTGTTACGTTGCTCATTCATTTCTAATCTTTTGCACAGGGCGACGGTAGCGAGTACAACATTTTCATGAAGAGCACGGCTTACATGGAAAAGCAACCTCCCATCCGTGCGATCGTACCAGACCTTTCCTAGGTGCTTGGAAATGGTATGAAGTACGAGGCGTTTTAGTGTACAAACTGAGTAATTTTGTTGAACTCATTTTTTGACTCAAGAACGATGTTCGCCTGCTTAGTGCACGATATCCAAGTTCATTCCGAAAGTCATATTGAACATAGAAGAGGCCATTGGAGAGAGAGACATGATGATGCTGCATGTACATGGAACCGCCAAATATCCTACAACACGCATGCACGAGACCAAGAAACGCAGACCTGCGCAGCAGTGCCCACATTATTCCGAAGCACCCTCCTGTTCGACACCTCTCCCTCAACACTCCACAACAGAAAGTGCAGGGAGACCGTCAACGGTCACTGCACGGCAGGGCATGTTCAACCCGTTGTCTACGGACACCATAGCCAATTGCTTGCGAGTATGCGCGACGGCGACCTTGAGCTTGTGCGCAAAGATGACGGCGGTGACGGCGGTCTCAAAGCCGACCTGTCTCGCCCTGGGCCCTTGAGTGATGGATGCGCCAGCGGCAGAGGATGCGATCATAGTTCTGGACACCATGGTTACTATTGACGCGGCTGGGCCAGGGAGCAAACCAAGTCAGCAACGATGGCACGCCGCGTCAAAAGAGGAGAGATACGCACTGGACGTTAGGAGATTGAAGTAAGCGGTGAAGAACTCTTCGATTTGACGCGTCTGTTAACGAGTCTGAAGTGGAGAGGACTGACCAGACGAAGCGTTCGTCGTCCTGGATTTATACCCTAAACACCTCACCCCTCACAAAACCCCTCAGATAGAATTGCTGGTTCGCAGATCCTCTTCGTGCAAAGAAGTCACCGTCAGTGTTACACCCAGCACCCGTCACTTGATACAATCCACTCCACCTCCAACCCTGAGTGGATTATTAATACGCGTGGTGTTACCCGGAATGCGCAACTAGGCTACCATTTTCTGCACGTATTTCATCCGGGCTCCGAATAAGTACAGATCAGCGACACGCTGTCCGTCAGTAAGGGGACGTTTTTACATACTTGCTTGGCGTGGCACGAGTCCAGCAGTGCCTCAGAGTTACTAATGAAAGCGGCATGTTGTGGGGTGCTGCGGAGGACACTCGTGGACGGAAGTCAGATGGCCAACAAGGTGCGACAGCGATGTAAGTAGTACTACTTATCTAGGGGAACATTGAAATGTCATGAAGAAGTTTTGACAGTAGAACTGCCCTTCAAGTCAGTTGACTTGGTGTTCGTCAGGTGTACATATGATGAAAGCCGACCAAAATACACGTCACGTAGTCGACACAGGGTCCAGAGCATTATTCTTCATCTCGAAAAGAGCTTCGATCTCCTCCAGACTTTTGCCCTTGGTTTCGGGCATACAAAAATGACACATCAACGTAACGAAGCACGTTGCTGTACCGAATAAGAAGTACGGCCCGCTTGGGGACGCACGGAGGAAGAGGGGAGCAGTCAACGCCACCAGAAAGTTGACGACCCAATTGGCAAGCTCGGATATTACACATAAATGACTCATTTCGATGAAAGGAACCGTAACTTACTTGCTGGAGTGCGCATGCCTTTGCTCGAAGGCGAGTAGGCACTATTTCACACGCATATATTTTAATCACCTTGTTCGAGAGGAAATCAAACCTCGTGAATGTAAACAGAATGATTTGGAACTTACCACAGCCCAGGACCATGCGAAGTTGGCGACAAATGTGTAGATTAGGATGATGACCGCCCACTGGGAGGCTTTACCGTCGAGGTAGACCTCTCCGTTCGCCTTACCACCGTGGGCTGCATATATGCTGCCGATTGCCAAAAAACAGCTAGCGATGGCGATTCCTCCCGCTATCGAAGGGAACTTCCGGCCCCATTTATCCATCAAAAGCTGTGCTGGGATGGTGAACACTAGGTTTATAATTCCCGATATTCCAGAGGCAAGGAATGATGCACGTTGCGACGAGAAGCCGGCTTGGGTAAAGAGGATGGGAGCATAATACAGCACAGCATCGATCTGTTCCAACACATCGGCAACAAAGAAGACGATGGATATGGCAAACACATACACCGCAGAGCATTTGAAATCCCATGAGGAATATTCCAAGTAGACTCCTTCTGATGTATCGTTTCGAGAAGACCTCCGAGAACGAGGCATTCTGCGTGCCCTCCTCTTCCAGGGATCGTCTGATACTCTGCAGCTCTTTGTCAACGTGTTCGGTCGTCTGACGGAGTGTTGACAAGACATTGCGGGCTTGGTGAAATTGGCCATGTTGCACCAGCCACCGAGGAGAGAATGGCATGAAAGCCATTCCAATCGATAGCGTTGTGGCTACACAGGCTTCGAGGATGAATGGGATACGCCAAGCTAAGCTACTGTCCAGTCTCGACGACCCGTAGGCTATGAAGTACCCAGCTGCGATACCAATCGTGATGAGGAGCTGTAGCACGGTTGCCACAGTGCCACGAATGTTTTGGGGAGCGATCTCGCACAGATAGATGGTCACTACCGAGATGGACTGGCCTTGTCCAACGCCGGTTATTAGACGAGCGCAGATCAGCGCAGGAAAACTGTTTGCGGAGGCGGATATAATGGTGCCAACGGCGACTAACAGCCCACCAGTGAGAATCCCATACTTGCAAGAGATGACATCGGCAACGTGACCACTCCACAAAGAGGAAATCGAAGCCGAAAGGAGGATACAGGCAACATAAATCCCCAGTTGACTGGACGAAATGTGCCCTATGAAGTCGCTGAACTGTACCATCTGCGTCAGAGGACCGATGGAACCTTGCGAGGAAAATTGTCAAGAGTCGCATATATATATATAGTCCGAAGCTCACCAGTGTCAAGCCCCCATAGCATGCCAGCCAGAGAGGCGTGAAATGCAATCAAGTAAATTTTAAGAGTGACTGAGATCATGGCGTCTGCGTCTGCGTGGACCAGAATGCAGCGAAATGCGCGCAACTATCGGGGGGAATCGGATAGTTCTTTTCTTCATCATGATGGGAGATCTGGCGGGGTTACGGCCCGCAATACTCGGAGCGAAAATATTACACCGTACACGTTAAAAGAGAGTCGCGATGCAGCTTGAATTTGTGGCCCATTGGAAGCCCTGGGGCGGTTTGTCGTGGGAGGGTCAAGGCGCTGTGGGAATCCAACCAGCTGTCACACAGCGACGTCAGCGTCGTTCATTTCTCCCTCGCTCCTGTCAAGTGTCCCCGTCGCCGGCAAGCGCAGTTGATAAGGCGCAGATACCCAATGCCACTACTCTCCTTTGATTTCGTCACATCTCCAGAACCAGATCCCCAAAGCTGGGACGAGGATCCAGACGAACCGCCGAGAAGATGGTTTCACTACCTTCCTCTCTGCAGTAAGTGTCAATTCACTATCATCATCGAATGGTTCTCAACGCGACCCACATCGATAGTGGTACTTGTGTTGATGTTAGCACCCCACCCGTCCTGGCTTCTCGTCCTCGTCAACCATTACCTTCGCACACTGCACTCACCCTCCAGTTTTCTCGTCCACTTGCTTGTTTCGTACACCCTTACATTCCTTGCATTCTGTTCGCTCACTGTTTGTGTCGTTCGTGACCCCGGACCAGTTTCTCTCCCCAAAGGAGTCTTCGAAGAAGGAAGCGAGGATACCCATGGAGACGATCTGGGATTACAAGAGGCCCTCATGGTTGCCCCAGACTTTGATGACGAGCTGAACCCTCTCAAATGGTGTCGTAAATGCTGGGCACCAAAGCCAGAGCGTGCCCACCATTGCAATTTCTGTCGACGCTGTGTGTTGAAAATGGGTAGGCTGCGGATGCGTTGTTTGTACTATTACAAGTGCTGATCGATCAGACCATCACTGTCCGTGGCTGGGCAGCAGATGTGTGGTAAGTCTAGATCATCATACCAAGTTTCTTTTGACAAATCTCCTTCCAGGGCCACAGAACTTATCCTGCATTTTTCCACTTCATATCCTGCGTTACCCTGCTCTCAACTTATATTTGCATCGTCTCTGCGCAAGCATTCTGGTGGTCTCTCCACAATGCGACCTTGGTCCCAGTAAGCATGCGCAGTCGCAAGTTTGCCGCCCTGGAACTTTCTGACTCTTGAACTTCCAGGATGACGCAACACCTGTTCACGAACTTCTCTTGACCGCCGCTGGTTTCATATTTGCCATGGTTCTCGGATCTTTCACAATATATCACATGTACCTTATCTCGTAGGTGTCTTCTCGCTTTGGCTTCGTGTGCACTCAACTGTGGACAGCACGAACCAAACGACTCTAGAAAGCATCTCACCATTCCTCCTCCTTCGATATCTACCACCACTTCCTGCTTCGCTTCGCCTCTCAGACCCTCCTATAGAACACGAACTCTCATACAATCAGAGGTGTCTTGTGCGAGACGTTCACCGTTCAGTGAAGGTGTACGATCTCGGATGGCGGAAGAACTGGGCACAGGTATTTGGCTGGAACAAACCACGTAGTTTGATGTGGCGCATCATATATGGTGGCATTAGGTGAACGAGATGTCAGGGTGCCATTTACAACGCGAATTCTGACCCGGTGTTTATAGCAAAGGGGATGGGCGATCCTTTCCACGTAATCCGCGTGCCGAGGATATGCTGTCAAAACTCGCAGAACGCCTTGCAACTGTTGACAAGGACGCATGACGAGCTTTCCCATAAATCGGACTTTGAGATGAACTCCAATGGTGTCGCCTCTTACACTAGCTGTTTGTCAATTGATGTGTTATCGCTGTTCATTAGCTGTGCAATAATCTTATACCCTCGTTTAATCGGAAAAAATAACCCCTGTGCTGCATCTTAAGGCATACAGCTGTATTTAAACGATCTCTGCAAAGCCTGCACTGTCAGTGTAGTCTAATCTCGGAGCGCTAGTTCTTAAAACACTACCTCCAAATTTAATGATCAAGGATATGATTCAGAGGTTCAAACTAGCCAAGCCTGGGTGCCGTTAGGACTTCGCGCGAATTCGTCTCCGTCCTTTACCGGGTTGACCCACGATGACCATTCACGTCGATGCTACATCGTACTACTAACACTTTATTGTTACTATGTCTTAGACTACGGAGAGGGTATATTAACCCGTAGTAAGCATGAAAGGCGCGTTGGGTTCCTAATGAACTTCAAGCTTCAAGGCAGGTTCACGTTGCGCTGCCCGTGCCATCCGGGCGATTCGTCGGGTGCTTGCCAGCAGTCAGGCTGCATACCAAATCCAATTGATGGAGTCCTTGCACACAAAAACCAAATCAATCTTCCTGCCGTGGTCTCGTATCGTACAACATTTGGTGGTACATGAACATCATCGTCTCTCTCTCCAACGGCCTCTTTCTTTCTTTTTTTTATTGAGTCAAAAATGAGATCAACGAAAAGTCTGGAAATAATACGTCAGCGTGACTTGAGGATTCTGGTGCTACAATTTGAATTTGCGCACTATAAAACACTTTGTACTTCATATTTTCCTCGCGCAACTAGGAGAGGTCCGGTACGATTGCACGGTGGGGAGGTTGCTTCTCCATGTAAGCCGCGATCTTCATCAAACCGTGGTGCCCGCTGCCGTCGCCCTGTGAAAAAAGATTAGAAATGAATGAGCAATGTAAGAAGATGATCAACTCACAATCAGCGTTGTCGGGAAGCCAGGATCGAACGGAAGGATGCTCTCCAAATATTTGATATGTTCTGGAGTAAGCACGATCTCCAGCGCCTCGAGGTTAGCCTCCAACTGTTCTACCTTGCGACCGCCAATGATCGGGAACACATATGGCGTCTTCTGCATGACGTATGCGATTGCAACCGCTGTGATGTGCTTAGCACCAACTTCTTTAGCGACCTTGTCCAACCCTGCGCTCATGGCCTTTTCCGCATCGTTTCGCTTCCAGTTTGGATCAAAGATGGCGCGACCGCCCTCGCCAGACTTGGCGCGTCGTTCTTCTTCCTCGTCGCTGCGGAGCTTTCCACCTGCTAGCACACTCCACGGGGCCAAGGCCATGCCTGTAGCACGATAAACGATCATACGCAGTATCGAAAGGTTCGGACTTACCATGAGCCCTGCACATTGGAATGATGTCTCGTTCGAAAGAGCGTTCTATGACGTTCCATTGACCTTGATAGATCACGAACGGCGTCTTGCCGTGATCACGAGCGTATTGGTTCGCCTGGGATACGACCCATGCGGGAGTATCGGAAATACCCTGAAAGATGAACAGTTTGAGAATTCAGAAATGTCAAGGGCATTTTCGTCACTTACCAGGTAGAGAACTTTTCCTTGCTGGACGAGCGTGTGGAGGCCATTCACCATTTCCTCGATGGAAGTCTCCCAGTCCCACCAGTGGACGTAAAGAATGTCGATGTACGTCGTCCTCAGCTTCTTCAAGCTGGCTTCTACGCTAACGTGCATCGACTTGATGTTGTTTCCCGTATAGAGGACCTTTTGCTTAATCCCTGTATCCGCGCACACGTAATTCGTTGTGTACTTTGGGATTTAATGAGTACGGTGCCGACCGAATCAATGTGCTCACAAACCTTGGTTGCGATGACGAGCTGGTCTCTGATGCCACGCTGTTCGGCCCATTCACCAATGAATTCTTCTGAGCTTTGATCCTGACTATAACAACATGTTAATAATCTGCGACAAAGAGGCTTTTTGTAAGAGACCCACTAGTTATTGGCGGTGTCGATGAAGTTTCCGCCTTTTTCGTAGAAGGCATCGAGCAATTTGAATGACATCTCCTTGCTCATACTGCCCATGCCGATTTTGTCCCACTTGTCCCCGATGCTCATAGCCCCGAGCTGGAACGGTGAGACATGAATCGAGGCATGAGGCGACAAGGCGCGGTATCGCGCAAGACGGGAGTTGGGTTTTGGCGCTGGTGTCAGTAAGGAGGACATGGTATAACTCTACACGATGAGATGCGAGAGCGACTTGACTGAACAGTGCGCCGATCGTGGAGGGTTTTTTATACCACCATGGACTACGACTGCCTTCCTACATAAGGAACTGCATAGGGGAGACTAACCCTGGACAGTCTTGGCCTCGTCATCGTCATTGACACACCCCTAGAAGACGCGTCATGCGGCATAGGAAAGGAGTACGCTGAACATGCCGTTCAACTCAACCAGCTGACTGATAACAAGGATAAATGAAAGGCACCAAGTCATGAGTCGTTATCGCTGGTTGGAGAACGAGTCAAATGTGGTGAGTAAATGATCATGAATTAGGGGGCGAAACTCAGGCCCGCCGGATGTGACCGCAGTTCGATATATACATCTGAACTCTGCTCCATGACATTCCCAGAAGACTACCGCTACGTGCACGATTAGAAGTCCCAACAAGCATCTTCATGAGTCTGAAATCCTCATGATACGAGTATTACGGGTTTTGTATCTCCTTGCAAAGACTCCTTGCCAAGAATGGTGGGAAAATACTCGATGCGGTCTACACGACACTCGATTGCTGATCGGACGTTCGTGTATCTAATGTCTGCCATCTTGATATTTTTACATAAACTTAATTTCCGCAGAGTACGCTCAAGACACTCTTTCCAGACTTCGCTCCATTCCCTTCAATGTGTCCCAGGGTCACGCTTCCCAAAGGACGACAAAGGTAGGAGCAAAAAGTTACTGCTTGCGTCACACGAAGATATCACTATTAGGTCGGCTACAGTGTTATCAAGTTTCTCGATATTGTATTCAGGAAAGACCTGGTACATTTGTGGCGCTGACTACGGATGGCTTTAACATCGATCAAGGCGGGCTGTCACCGACCCATCATTAGTAAATAACCCCTTAATTTTCTTCCCGATAACGATTGTCACGTTCACAGCCTTCATTGAGCATCGCATGAGCACGACCGAATGGGAGCCGAAATCGCACCGACCTCGTTCCACAGCAATACTTGAATTCCTCTCTCTTGGGTTAGAGGCATGAAAGACTCTGCTGCAGAATATCGCGCTATTTCATCCTCGGAGAACCAAGTCTATCATTCCGACGTCCATGAAGCCGGAGTCAGTGGGGACGAATTCTACTCGACAAGTGAGCGTCTTTCGGGCGCAGTTCAAACGAAGTGGACGTACTTCATTCTGGGCTGCGCTATCTTGCTTCCTTGGAGCGGTGATCCATTTCGTCAAACTACTCATTGTATTTATGCTGATGAACCTCCTCAGCGCTAGCTAATGGGACGACGTTCTTCTTGTCCCGACTCGCTGGCTCCCAATTCTATCCGAACTTCAGTTCCTACTGCTCTACCATCTACACATTCACGAAGCTTATCTCTCAGTTTTACTATACATTCACTTTGAAAGAGGTTCGTAGATTGCTACTAATTGACAATGACCTCGGATATTCACGCCTTAGGATATGGCAGTCGTTCCCAACTCGCGGCATCTTCGCATC
>JBBPMA010000221.1:17322-35750 GCA_038090075.1 Xanthoconium purpureum | reverse complement strand
CCGCTCACCCGGGTAAATATGAGTGAAGGGTTGAGAGGACGCAAGGCTGACGGACCCAAACCCCATTTCTCTAACGCTGAATACGAACAAGGGATCAGAACCTTCGATATCAAATATAACCTGCCCAAGCTTACTCCCTGGCTTGAAGTTTTCCAGAATGACATCACTCTTAGCTGCGAGCTGTTTCACGAGCCTGTGAAAGCAATGTGGGTACACGTGAAGGACCACATCGGGGGCCACGTACGCTCGTCCCTCGTCCTGCTTCAAGTCAATTGCCACGCTCTTTTTATTCCTCCCTAGACTCCGAAACCACGGACTGACGCCGTCGACGTCGAGCTCTCGCCACACTCGCAACGGGTCCCCGCCGTTAGGAGGCTCGATTTTGATGACCTCTGCACCGAAATGGCTGTCGAAAGGATAGGTTGGAGAGCAATCAGCCACTCGGTCGTCCGACTGGTCACGTCCATTACCCAAGAAGTTGTCCGCAGAATGGACCCGCGATGAGTTGACCGAGTTCCAGAACACGGACGCCGGAGAGCGGCAACTCGTCGGAGGTGGTCGCGTGTGTCGATGAAAACGATCTACTCCTGAGGCGTCCGTGTTATGCAATGGCGCGTGCAGCAGTAGGCACTTACTTTAGAACGCTGACCGTTTGCGTCGGAAGAAGCACCCGAGCCTGCCGGACGTCACGGGCTCCTCCCACGACCCTGCGCGACTGGCACAAGACTGAATACATCGAAAGACGATCCCGATTAGTCTGGCTTGAGAACGGTCAAGTGGTCGCCCCACGAGTGAAGCTAGTGAAGTGAGAACACGCGGACGTTGCTCGGCTCAGACCATCTGTAACGAAAGCCATTACTCGGTCATCCATCACGTGATCCAACATGATCTTTCAGATTTGATGGCGTCAAGATTCAAGACGTGGAGGAATAGGACAGAAGCGATCGGTAGGGAAGAAAAGAAGGTGCCATATCACAACCTCAGAGCATAGGCCGCTGCACATCAGAGCTAGGGGGTATGTACGTACCCCCAAAGCAAAACCGAAAACTATGCCCGTGAGATGAAGCAGCAAGTAGAGCTGTCCCCGAGTCTCAGATCATAGCCTGTACCCAAAAACTAAAGAGCGCCCTGACAGCAAGACCAAGGATTACACAATAATTACCCAGCATTGCAGCAACGTTCACGTTTTCGCGGCGTCCCTCCAGCCTAGGATTATGCTTGAGAGATGAAACAGCAAGTAAAGCTAGAGCTGAGATATAGCCAGTCGAGTATCCGAGCATCAGAATAACAATTATGAAAAGGATATCGGAGCGTATGACCAGAGGCACCGGAGTTGTTGCAGCTCGATCGATGTTGCAAAGAAGGACAAGGGGAATGAGCACCGTCCGGAAGAGAGACATGGCTAGAATCTTCTTTCCTGACCAGACGACTAGGCAGTGGAACGAACAGCTGTATCGTCCAACAAGATCTCCAATGTGGAAAATCAAGAAGTGGACAGAGGCGAACAGCAAAGGATGGATCCTGGAATTTACAGGTTGCACTCGAACCGTTATAGCGGGAAAGACGGCCTGTTGGAAGACCCTATCAGTAAAGAAATTCTAGAATAGCAAGGGACGTACTTACGAGAGTGACTGCGAAGCGCTGCTTCGTCAACCGCGTGTAGGCGACTAAGGCAATGCAGAGAAAAGTAACGAAAACCGCAGAGAAGATTCGCGCAGACATTTCTACGGCACAATCATCCCGAACATTCGACTCTCATCGCACTTGTCAAGACAGATTTCGAAGACGAACACCAAAGAGCAATGACCGAGCTGGCAACCTGTAGAAGATGGTCTTTGCCAGTCAGAACAAGAAAAACAATATCGCGTTGAGTGGTGCTGGGTCAACAGTATCACTGTTAAATGATAACAAGATGGCATAACCTAGAAGAAAGTTGTGACCACTTAGTTCGACCTGGAATGCGCTCAATTGTGAGCCCATGCCCATTACTTTGGCATGGATTTGCGCGGGTATGGAAGGGCTCAGTTGTGACTGCCATCCGTCAACGTAATGTTTCGTCGTCGTCGCGACTAGTTGGAACTGAATGAATGGCATAAACAACTCGAATGCCTATGCTGTGACTTGATCAACATGTGATGGGTTGAGGTCTTGTCGCAGTTCGCAATAAGCGTTTCCTTTGAAGGCTAGGTCCGTCTTGCCGAAAAGAAATTACAGGCATGTAAAACGAAGTCTTTCGTGTCCATCGTTTTCTAATCATTGGTCATCGTCAACATGCAAAACAGCCAGAATCGCCTCAAGTTGACTGTTTCCTTCAAGTCTTGTGATCTCCTCGCGAACCTTGATCACGAACATTAGATGCTGTCATCGTCGACTTCGGACTTTCCAAGAGTACACACCTCTTGTTCAAGTGCTCGCATTACCCGCAATGTATAGATGAGCGAACCCGTCTGGTGGCGTAAGTGAGAGATGGTATGGTGCTTCAGCGTCGGAGTGGTCGGTCGTTTTTGAAGCACGTCTGAATTTTGGAATCAGCGCTGCGTTCTTGCAAACGCAGGATTATAGACGTACTCAGTATGACACGGTTGCTCTGGTCTGCGCGTACTCCATGGACGATGGGGAAAGAAAATTTACCCTCGGTAAGGTCTTCTGCAAACCCTTTGTTCTTTGAATACTATCGTGTTGCAAAGATCGTCCATCTGTCTCGTCGAATAATATAGAATAACTATGCTCACGCACCTCTGTACTTTGTAAATTCATATAGTCATCTCTGATTTGAAAGTATACGCCAAATAGATTGACGAGAGGAACATAGTTGCTAATATCGACAGATATTAACAAGACCTTGATGCAAAAAATTGTCTTACACATCCACGTTCTTTGTCGCACACGCCATCATCAACTTGATGGCGATTCTGAACAAGCCGCCAGTCTCTGCCACGTATGTTAGTGGGACCAACGCCTCACCTGACAACAACATGCTCAACTGTTGTTAACCATGGCAATATACTCTTCCTCTGTCGGACATTGCAGTGTGTCCCGCCAAAATATCTCCAGTCCCTGTCCGCGATGAAGCGACAACAGTTCCTCGGTGACCACCAGATCTAAGTCCTTGTTCGGAACGATCCGAGGTTTCTCCCCGGAATCAAGGTCTCTCAACGCGGCGAGTTCCTTGTACGCCAAAAAATACACATAATTCGCCGTGTTGATGGTTTGAGGAACCCCGTAGATGCGATGGGCGACTGGCTGACCTCTACGAAGCTGCGCACCGTCCTCGATGTCGTCTACCATAAGGCTGGCGCTGTGGAGCATACGCACGACGCGTGAAATGACGTCGAGCTGCGCACGTGGTACTTCGAGCCATAAGTTGAACGCCTCGATCAACAAAGATCGGATCTCCTTCCCCGGTTTAGAAGATGTGTATACGAATGGTTCGAGGATGGTTAATTCAGAGGAGGCTGGCCATTCTGAAGGGTTTTGAAGGGCCAGAAGGAGATTTGAGATATTTGTGTCCGACATGGATGACGCCAGGTAGAAGAGACTGCGTGTCACCCTAATTAGTACCTCTGCGATGCCACCAATCACGAAACAGCCAGAACTTTCCAGATACCATCCTAAATGCTGGAACTACCCTCAATGTCCCTGTCCTCGCCGACCCCACAGAACCCACGGGAGATGATATTTTTTTTGCGATGACGCTAGTACGTACGCGCGGATGAGTTGAAACAGTTCGTCCGATTCTACTTGAGACGGGTTCTCTAAAGTGCCTCCGACGTACACCCCGGAGATCACGGCCACTCTCCCAATAGCGCTCGTCACCCCCAACATCACTAGGAGCCTCATCACGAGGAAGTTCCCGGACTCCATCTGCGCGCAGTCACGTTCGCCAGTGAGACGAAAATGACTTAGAGTCCATGCTCGTGCACAGAGCTTTCCCCTGATACGTGGCATCAGGAACCTGGCTCCCCACTTGTTCGCTTCCGCTTCTTCGAATGCTCGGAACCGTCCATCGACCTGTCCATCAACCCACCCCGCTTCGGCGAGCGTGTCCGGCGCGGTGGGGTACCAGCGTCGACATTATTGTCCATCGTCGTTGAATCTGGGGAGCGCACACATGCGAAGGTGTATGTATGATGGAATGCGCGCCAACAGGGATAGGAATGAGGACGACGCACTCGTATCGGTCTAGATGGTTCTGGATCAACAAGCATTCGCAGAGCTCCACCGCGGTTAGACTCCTGCCCGTGGAATCGAGCGCGACCTTGAACGTGATCCCGTCCAGGAGCACCGTCGGCGTCGATTCAGAGTCAGTGGCCACAGTATACTCGAGCTCGAGGATCCTGCGCATCCTCCGCCCATCGCAGTTTGGAGTCATATTGAGCGAGATGGCCCCCGAACCGTTCTGTGCGGCCATCGTGAGGTGAAAGTGAAAGAACTGGCCATCAGGGGTGGTGTTGCCGACGGCGACGCACGGGGAGATGCCAGTGGGAGCGTGTCGAGTTTCTCGGGATTCTGTGTGAGTTGGGAGTTGAAGTTGGGCCCTGCATAGATGATGGCCTTTCTTTCAGCGAGGATGATTCGGAAACCAGCATGTGGTGTGTTGTTGTTATCTGAATGGGATCCGGGACGACGAGTAGACCTGACGCAAAGAGGGGAGTACCTTTTTCAAACAAGGAATGTACAGTGCTCATAATCCAAGTACTATGATAAACACGCGAAAATATACAACACACAGATGCATCACAGCTCCCCATTAACCACATCTTGCAATATTGGCCGCCCCCTCAACACCCCATCCCGCACCGGAGGCGTCCTCAGCTTCTTGGGCGGCGTCCCAACCCCACCGCGCCCATCGCCGTCAGCCTCGCTATCTCCAACCTCCCCAGCCTCGCGCTTCCCACCCTGCTTCCCCATCACCATCCTGGGCGGTTCCAACGTCGGATGCATCTTCTCCGCGCCTTCCTCTAACGCGAGCAACCACCGCCGCTTCTCCATCAACTCTAAAAACTCGGCCAACAACGCCGTCGCTCCAAGCGTCCTCCGCGAACCAATAATCACGAGCTTGGACCGTGCGCGCGTAAATGATACGTTGACGCGTCGCCAATCCTTTAACAAATCACCAACCTAACAGGAGGAAGTTCATGGACGAAACGGCGGGACATGAGGCAGATGAACGTACCTGTCCATGATCGTTGGATCTGACCATTGAGATAATGACACAGTCCTTGTCCCTCCCCTGACTCTTGTCCGCCGTCAAAATGTCGATGTGCTTCTTTTCTTGCAAGAGGTAAGAGAGAAGCTTGATCTGTTGCCGGTACAGCGACATGATCGCGATCTGACGTTCCTCGATGCCGCACCGCAAGAGGGCCCCGACGATCTGGTATACGAGTTTGCCTTCAACTTCGTTTTGGACGAGGTCGCCGATGCGCGATTCGAATGCGGGGATGTGATCTGTGTCTACAAAGACGGCCTTGCAACTGGTGTAGTGTCAATCCGAGCGAGCAAGTGACATGGCCAGAGGAAGCTTACTTTTCGTCCAACAGCTGCGTTAGCCAACACTGGCCGACGTCACAGAGACATCCCCCAGCCCCACGAAGGCTATCGATGAACGTCCTGTCAGGAAGCACCAGACTTTGTTTCGCGACAGATTCGGAGCCACATCGAAGACGGTCGCCATATATGAGTTCATTGGACAAGAGCATGATGTCCTCGTTCATTCGGTATTGCTGCGTCAGGTCCACGACCGCATGTGGGTGGGCTTCGGAAAGCCTCCTGAACAGCGAGACATCTAGGCCACCCCTTCTCGCCGCAGGATTGCGCACCTGAAAGCGCGCGTCAAGTCCCCTTCGCCATGATTGATGTCTAAAGAGGGCTTACTAGTGGCGGGAGCTGAAAGTGGTCTCCGACGAGCACGAACTTGTCCGCGAACCGCAATGGACCGAGACATGTCGGCAGAGTTATCTGAGACGCCTCGTCTACGATACAATAATCGAACGTCCGCCGGGAAAACAGAGGACTGTAGCGAGTTCAGTATCAACTCCCGACTTATTGATCGTTTCAAACTCACTGATCGATCGTCAAACACGTGGTGGCCACGACTGGCGGCGACATGAGTTGATTCTCGAGCTGTTCGATCGTTTTTGGCGTTCTTTTTTCCGCTCCTGTAAACTTGCGCACGTCTGGGTGAACCTTGGTGGTCTCAGCATCGTCCACAACGATGCAGGTATAAGCTGACCTTGTCCACGTTCCCCAGCCTCAGAATGCTGTAATCGTCGTCCTTCAACTTGAGCAAGATGGTGTCCACCGCGGAGTGGGTATAAGAGGTCAACAACACTGTCTTACCCATGGCTACGAACGTCCGAATGAGCGCCGCAATCACGGTCGTCTTCCCAGTCCCAGGCATCCCGAGGATCAGTGCATAATCGTTTGCGCTGAGCACGCGTGTCATCGCTGCCATCTGACCTGGGTTTAGCGCGCTTGTCGCAGCTGCGTACTCGGGCACGCCACCTAACCCATCCACTGTCGCTTGTTCGTCCTCAAACGTCGGTTTCCGGAGATCCACGACTAATCCGAGGCGTTTCGTGTCCCCGTCGGCGTAAAACAGCTGAGCGAGATTGTCGCGGATGCGACCCATGCCTGACATTTCGTCCTTGTCGATCCGGAACATAGGTCGGATCCGCCCACGGAAGTTGCGCAGCACCTGCAGGCGCGCAGCAATCTTTTCCGCGTCCAACTCGTGGTCTATGCCCACGACGACGTGTTGTGGTGTGAGATCCACGATGAAACCTCGGGCAAACGCGAGGAGCTCCGGATCGACCGAGACGGTGATCGCATCGCCCGTGCTCATGTGACCGTTCAAAAGAGATTGACTTTGCGCGTTGGCGTCATTTCCGCGAACGAACCGATACGTGTGTCGGTGTATCTTGCCTGCACTGGGCAAGTTGGAGGCGAAGAACGACTTGTCAATAACCATGGCGTCAAAGCAACGCCCCTTTTCCTCGCGTTCTTGGGCCGTCATCGTCCAAAGTTCTTTTCGGAATCGAATACCGTCTTGCTCTTCGAGACCGATCAACGCTTCCCATCGTTTGAAAAAATCCGCTTGGGCAGGAGTCAAATGTGACGTCTTGGCATCATAGATCCCTGCAATTGGCGAAGCGTCATCGACCACGTTCTCCACAGCCTGCAAGTAACATTAGCCAGAGATATGACCAGCGACCCTGCGGTACTTGCCTTGCGATACAACATGCAAGCATCGAGCGTATAACACTTCTTGCATGCACGTTCGTCATCGATCGTGGGTGGCAGGAAAGGCTCGGCGGTTTTACCCTGGTTCACACGGCGCATCATGTATGCCGCCATTTCGTTTCTTGCGCAGATGAGACCTCTCAGTTCGTTTCTGCCTCGAGGAACCCTCACGACCTCCTCGCTTTGGGTATAGTAGAGCAGTCCGCTCGGGACTTGGACGCCGTACCGTTCCTCAGCAAGTAGAGTGTACAGCATCGTTTGCGCGCGGTGCTCCATGCCTGCGATGGACCGTCCCGTCTTGATTTCGAACGGCATGGTGTGCGTACTGAGAAGGGGCTCCTGCTTCACATACTTGTCGACAGTACTCTCGGCAATGACAGCTTGGACGCTCGCGTCGAGTTTTCCTTTGAGACCGTAGGTAGGTGACCATATGTCTTCTTCGATGTCATGTAAGGAAGTGATAGCGAGGAGCGTGTTTTGATTGGCTGCTGCTCGGGTATTGGTAAGAATCGCATCAGGCTGTGAGAAAGTTATTGTTTGCGAATGCGACGCACGGGATGAAGAGGTCATACCTTGGGTCTGTCTGCAATATAGCGCTCTGAGAATACCTTAAGGCCTTTGGACCGAAGCTTGACCTCTCGCTTGGCATCTTCGATAGTAGTATCTATCTTTACTATTTCTGGGAGGTTCTTCATCACGGCGTCTTCGATCAGATCCTCGACGTAAAACTCATCCCATTGTTGGGTGGCAAGGCACGCCTGCATGATCTCATGCAGCATATTACCCCAGAGAAGGGCTGGAGTCACATCGGATGTCGAACGCAATAAAGAGGAGAGGAGAGGTTTCCGTCTGCATCGCGGGGCATTTGAGAGCGCGGTCGCCGTCAACAGTAGATCGGGATGATGAATGAAAAGATTGTCACGTGACGAGATCATGATGGTACCCTCCGAATCAAATTGACCCAGGACATTGATGATATCACCTGAGAGAAGTCGTTGTGAATGCAGTGCATGACACGCGAGTTATTCTTACCCTTTCGAACGTCGGACTCTGCCCAGTCATCCCGGAGTGTGACTGAACGCAGCTGTCCATGCGCAAGCGTTTTTACAGACAAGACCTGTCGGAAGCGTCAAGGAAACGGTAAGGAACGGACGGGGAGAAGCCGACCTTGGAGCCGAGTTGCATGTCCTCGTCCACTGCTTGCACGATACAGCGCGCGGAAGGCGGTTTTGCATAGGCTTGCTCGGGAGCGATGGTATTCTGATGTCCGGATCAGAATGATGGGAAAGCGACATTATATACCAAACCTTGAGTGTATCGCGCTTCCGAGGGGGTGTGAGGAAATCGCTTTCCATGTCTTGCCAGTCCCAGGTCTCGGCCCCCTCGAGGAGGGCAGACAGATCCAATTCATGTTTCTGGACTGCGCCGGATGGCATCGAAAAAGCACGACGAGGTGTCGCTGGTGGTTTGACGGGGGAGCGTTGGCGCTTGTTGGGTGACCGCTGCCTTCTGTTAGATTGTGCGTGGATAGGCGATGGGGCGGCTCACCTTGACCGGGCTGGCTATCTTCTTCTTTGGCGTCATGAAATCCGCCTCCATGTCTGTCCAGTCCCAGTTCTCCGCGCCTTCCAAGAGGGTGGCGAGGTCATAATTTTCCTTTGAGACGCGTTTTTTCGGAGACTCTTTTGTCGTGGACGGGTCCAGCCCGTCCAGCAGCGTCTGCATGAACACATCCTCTTCCTGCGTCATGTCTTTTCTACACTCGTCCTTTGCTCGCATTGTCAAACGCGACGCGTTATTTGGATTTGTTTGTTGTTCATCGCATCCGCGAACTATCTTATCTTATCTTTCTCCTCCCCAAGCTACGAAAGCGGAATAAAGGGCATTCTCCGCTGAAACGAGTTACAGATTGGTTTGATTAATGTTCCTGCGTTTACAGCGTTTTCCGCCGACCATTTTACCACAACTCATGATTGGAGGAAATTTTCCTGGGCTAAAGCTACGTTCACCTACCTCCACTACGCACTTACCAGCCTACCGGTCCGGGCGTATAATGCGCCCTTGTTATCAGGTCCATCCGCCTCGTGCTCCTCCCATTTGGAAATGAACTCCGTACTTGGTATTTTTCCTCCCTTTTCTATCTGACTGCATGAGCCCACCGGGCGCTGAAGCCCAACAGTCCCAGCGGCGGCCTCGTGTTATCCATGTGCCTTGGTCCAATCGTTGCTCATACAGCATCTCTTACATAACTTTCCGTGTCTCCGGGAAACAAGCTCTTTGAAAGCACCCTTCCGATCTTCCCTCCAGCTTTGTCGACATCGACGACGAGCCGCAGTCAATCTTTGTCGTCCTTTCGCCTCGCTGCCTAAACGTTTCCAGTTACTCGGCCATCTCACTGATTCACGTAAATACGAGGCGCTTTGAAAGCACTTCTCCGATCGCCGCCTCCAAGCTCCGCCGACATCGACGACCATCCGCAGTAGACCTTTCCACTCATCCCACATCCCTCATTCAGAGCATACACCATGTTCACCAAGAACTGGCTCGCAGCAGCCACCGCCACCGCCTCTAAACCAGACCCCAAAGCTATTTCCCCAACCCTCCGCTCAGACATCTACGCCGCGCTTGACCTCACCAAACCATGGCTTGCCGGTACCACCCCGCGACAAGCTGGCGATGGCGTCTCCTACCAACCCATCCTCACCCTCATCCATAAACACTTTCCGGACCTCGCACTCAGCATCGACGCTATCGGCAACACCGAGTCAGAAGTGGCACTCATCGTCGCGGGGATGACCAACATGGTCCTCGAGATGAGCAAGTGGGACGGCATGGCAGGCGCGATGAGCATGCGGACGTGGGTCGATGCGCTCAGCGATGCACACGCGCGGGTCGACCGCGCGGGGGGGGCACCGTCTCCCGTAACCATCCCGAGGCGCAAGGAACATGTCGGGCGTGGGATCACGAGGGGGATCAATCAGTTGACCGACGTCTCGCTCATGACACGAGAGTTTGCACCGAGGATACAGATCATATCCCTTCTCAAGAGTGGTAAGCCCCATGTTAGCCTAACGTCCATTCAAACACCTGATAAGAACGCCGTGATGATCGTGATCGCACCCACACCCACGCCTCCTGGATTATCCGACTGCGAATCTGGAACGACAGTGAACACCAAAGTGCACGGTGCTGGGACGGATGAAGCGAGACAGGGGGAAGCACTCTGGAGCTCAAAGTTCATCTAATTAGAGTTTAGCACTATCGTCCGTCGCCTTTTCTGTACATTTTTGGTTGGTCTGCCCTAGCATTAAAATTCTCCCGCATTACCACACGAGCACGACAGGATCGATCAATATCAGTCCTGAAATGAGTCGGACCTGACTAGGAGGGTATTCTCGTATATATAGCACAATCCATGATGACATAAGAGTGCGGGAAACTTTGTAATCGATATGAACGCTCTACGTCCAAATGTCCGCTTCATCCCCACGCATGCGTGATGATACAAACGACGTAAAAAGTGAACCGAAAACATGACCGACTAGCCAGATACACAGTGAGGAGAGTATGATGTGGGAAAAAAAGATGCGTTCTACTTTACATAAACTGTCCAGAGGCACGTCGATCAGCCAGGCAAAGACAAGGGAAGTGTGATGGAACACGCACGAATGTGTTCGTATTGTCCATGCTGGAGACGAAATCGTCAAACATGATCTCCTCAAAGTTGACATCCAACATGAATGGTTCGTCAAATAAGTTTTGGTCCGTCTCGGTCGCCCGAAAGGTCTCGGACATCGGGAGCGGGTACGTGGATGGCGCCGGGAATGACGTTGCCTGTGTGGGGCCCATTGGAGTGGGGCCTTGCAGCATTCGGTCAGCAAACGCTGACGTCATGGAAGAACTGCTGGTCGATGGCATGTCCGCAGGTGACTGTCCGTAGGACGGAGCAGGGTCCGCCACACGATATTGGAAATGATAAGTTGCCGAGAATATGCATACAGGGTGTGGACGGTGTGCGTGGCTCTGGTTGGGCATAGGATCAGGGGCTGTGTACACATCTTGCATAATAGTGTACAAAGTGGGATCTAGGTTCGATGTCTAATGCTGAGTGGGCATAAGGTGATGGGAGTGACTTGCCTGGGGCTTCGCAGATGACGTCCCAATATCTAGGTACGAGTGGAGTGTTATATAATATAGGTTGGTCGCCGGAGGATCGACCGCTTGATGAGGTAAAGTAGGGACCGACATATTCGAGAGTGGTGTTCTCCCGGTGGACGGGTGCACCGTCCAGGAGAACAATGTAGGAGGACCTGCCACTGACGGCAGATGGAGAGACAAAGGTCACGGTGGGATCGATATTCCGAATATAACGCGCTGCGTCGGCAGCACTTGAGCTGGAAGTAGACATTGATGTAGCAAGACCCGTCGATGAAGAATACGGTTGCGGGGCGATGTCGATGTAAACAGGCATGCGCGACTCGGGAGGCTGACGAGGTTTTGGTGAAAGGAAGGAACGCATAGTTGGACTTGGGGGAGCGGCTGGAGAACCTGAAGAAGACGTGGAAAAGCCGTCGCAAGATATAGTGGAAACTGAGGGGCTGAAAGTTGACTCCCAAGTGGCTGGCTGGCGTGCATTGGAGGTGCGGGTGTCCATCCGTGTATGATAGCAACGCGTCAACACATCGATCACTGTCGAATGACAAATATAAACAAGATTTATGAATATCGCCCGCATACGGACCGCGCCCAGATGCGGCACTTACAGTTGCGGCCCTCGGGTGTATCCCTAAGCTGCTGCAGGCGGCTACCTACTTGCTTGGCGGATCTGTACTTTCCAGTGGTACTATGGATATAGTCGGATATGAAACGATTGCGCATTGGGTAGCGCCCCAGTATACGTGTTTCCCGCGAGTCGTCAGGTTCATATTCCTGGAGGGCTGCGTGCCGGATAATGAAAGACGTGAGAATCGTGATATGTACAAACGATGAACAAACCCTTGAGCATGATCGCTTCGAGGTAAGGAGGCCACACTGCTTCTGATTGACCCTTTAAGGTCTTCCAGTTCTTTCTACTCTTAAGGATGATTTGCAATATGTCTTCCACGCTGTATCTGGACGACTGATCGTGCGGAGGGCATGTTTGAAAGGGAACAGCGGAAGAGTCCGCGGGGGGGAACGGAGTAGAGTGATGACTGTCTGTCACTGGGACATATGTGATGAAGCTTGCCAGGTTGGCTGCGGCGAGATGCATCGGGAGGGACTGAGCATGAGACGAGATATGGATGGTGCAGGATCATATATAGGCGGAGACGAAGGCGACGGCAAAGGACTAGCCCAGTTCGCCGGAATGCTCAGTAGGGGGATATGCTAAAAGAGGAGCGCAATAGATGTATGTCATTGCGCCAGGCCAAGTTCGCGTCTGGGTATCCACGGCTTTTGGGAAGCAGCAAAGAATCAGGTGCTACACCCATTTGGGCGCACAGCGGCGGTGCCAGGATAAATTGGACAATGAATGCACGAGAGCCTCTTTGTCTGTTGATATTCTCTACGTGTATCGGACGTTCCAGCTGTACGAGCTAGACACGACGAGACGCTGGCCATTTACTCGCTACTACATGACCATGGAACGGAGCGGGAGGAGGACATATGAGTCGATCGTGGATCTGGTGGATCTGAGATTATTTGTTTTGTCTCCGGAGCTGACGAAAGCCCGGACCCGGCAAACCCCGCCCTACCACGCCACATGTGTTCATCGACAACACGTGCACTGCTCCGGGTTGTCTTCGTCCATACCGGGTACTGCCTTTTACTCAACAACTCCACTCTCCAACGTCAACCTCACCCCCCGGGCAAGCGATATCCCTTTGTCCTAATTCTGGGGTATCAACTCAACATCACGTCAAAACACGACGTTATCGACTCGATCAACGTGCATCTTTGACGCATTTTTTCCACGGCATGTCATGAATAATTGAGTCCTCAACTCTTCACAGCGGCAAACGGACTCATTGCATACGCCCTGTCATCCATGCGCAGCCCAGACCCTAATATCTCGGACTCACTCCTCGGTGTCCAGGTGGGAAAAGATTCTCTACATCGGAGTCGATGTTGACGTCGACTTTGAGAATGATAATACGCCAGCGCGCGAGAACACGTCGAGCCTCTTTGGATTAGCGTAGAAGACAAAGTACAGGCGGAATGGTTTTCCCTTCTCCGACGATGACGCCCGAGTCTGGTGCAAACGCTGCCCTTGAACCTTCGTTCATTTCCGTCAATACAAGGTGGATTTTTCGATCGATCTCTCCACTGGGATGGACAAGCATGCATCTCGTGCCCCTCCACTCCCGCGAGCCTTTGGTCCATGTCTGTGTCAACGGCGATTAATTCGAGACCTTGCACCGATCATGAGCCACATCACTGGGCTGTGTGCAAGTCATATGTTTAAGCGCAACAGACTAGACCATATCGTTTGGTCAAGGTTAGACCGCGGCATCTGTATTCACAACTTTTGTAACTGATGAGTGCATGCACCATACTTTAGTGTGTTAGCGTGGTGGCTGCGCAGGGACATCAACGAACATGCGGCGTGATTGACATGTAGAACGTTACATTATCGCGGAGCCATCAAAAGACTAGGTCAAAAATTTTGGACACAAACATGTAATGATATCGCGCAGCAGTAAATCTTTTACGGTACACTTTAGTCGGTGTACGATACAGCCTGAATGGACTTGACCCAGAACTTGATAAGACCAGCAACTATTCAAAGTGGGTCGCATTCTTCTATGCTATCATGGGGTACCGACCCGACGGGGGATGCACTGACACGCCGTACGGTACCGTCACATAAACAAGAGCTGGGCAGCTCGACGCCCCCTTGAATCATCGAGTGAGTGACTCAGTTCGGGGCTCTGGTATGCAGTTGCCAGGGCCGGATCTGGTTGAGCAGCACCCATACGGGACCGGTCACTAGGGGAGCTTACCGCGTCGTGGGTCAATGTTTAATCTTATGTGTTGATCTTAAATCTTATGTTTTGTGAACCTTATGCAGCACTCGGGGTTGTTCAACTCAATTAGCGCTTGGGGCCAGGAATAAATCGGGATTCATCGCAGGGCGTTAGGCATCCTGAGCGCATTGTTGCGCGTGGTTTAGGTCATAAATCTTGTTTACTTGTAAGGTCGACTCACTCGGTCAGCTTGTATGTTCGTCACTGGTCATAGGTATCATGGATAGCTTGGGCATCTAGTGCGCTATTGAAGAGTACATGTTGAGGCAGCGTCAGGTCCTATATCGAAGTTTGTTCTGCTTGTCTCCAGTAGTTCCGCGTCGCTTACTTGACAAAGAGTCCTCAACTTGATCGGCTATCGCATGGGAATGTCTAGAGTCAGCTGGCGCCAGCCATAAAGAACATTGTTACCGCTAAATTGTCTGGTCTCACTTACTTCGTGTTCGTACGAACTTATAGGGAGCCTGAGTGCTCAGGACATCAAATCAGATAGAGCAGAAAATTGCTGGCATCCGCCAGTTGTTGCCTTCCGCAGATCGGTGGGCGAGGGTGCTCCAAGACCATGGGTAGCTGCTTATCGCAGTAGGCTAAAAACAGGAAACGAAGGCCTTATAGGCGAGTCACTTTGACACTTGCGCTCGATAAGCGTGAGAAGGAGAAAGAGGTACGGACCAAGAGCGAGCGGGGCCCGCTCCTCGTTGGCTCGAGTGTAGCCATTGTAGAACTACAATTGGGGCAGTCTTTCCGGAGTTCGTTCAAGTTGAAGTGCGACGGCGTCTCGACCCTAGTGACAAAGGTTGAACGCATTTCAGTTCTCACCCGCGTGGCAACTTGTCACTCAGGATGTCATGTGATTTTCTGCGACCAAGACCTACCAAGACTTGCAACCACGTCGCCAGCCGATGCCGGGCCTGCTCCATAGGATGGTCATGCGATGATGCCCATGTATGGTTGATCCACGTGCTGATGCAGGTCACGAGCGGACGGATGGAATAACCCGTTGGCGGAACTATGACAGGCAACTTTTAGGAACGAGTCAGGCGCTTTTCCATGTGCCGGATAAGCTCGGAATTTAATCTCAGCCTCGCCCTTTCCTCTATGCTGTCGCTGCGGATTCCCATTCCATGATGTCTTCCTCACAGCCCCCCTCAAGACCGGACAGTGGGATAGAACCATTTGCCAAGGCGTCGAGCATCCCTTTGCAGGACGCCTGGCTGTTAGAGCCTCCCAGAGCCTCCTACCTGGAACAGGCGCCAGAGTCCGTCGATGCTTCTTCCCGTGGATCATACGCCTTCCACACTGCGAGTATTAACTCTTCACCCCTCCTTGCTCAAGACGAGAAGCGGCTCAGCGACCCGTATGCTGCCCCCGAACTGCTGGGTTCCAGATCACCTATTCGCAAACGATCGATCTTTACCCGTCCCATCTTTTGGATCATCGTGGTTGTCGCCTTCATTATCGTAGCTGCAGCAGTCGTCGTTCCGGTCTACTTCTTCGTCATAAAACGTCACTCTAACCTTTCATCCCCGCCTGGCACTCCGTCAAGCACTGGCGGCTCAGGCCCGGGCTCCACTGGAAAGAATCCGACGACTGGTGGGAATGGTTCGGTCATCACAACCTCGGATGGCACAACATTCACGTATATCAATAACTTTGGTGGCTTCTGTGAGTTTTCATCAATCCTTCGGGGGTTAGTTATGCTGGGTGTTTGTGATTATTCGTTGAATACGTTGTTCTTTACATAAAGTTGTGATCCGCTGCGGTTAGCGCGATGCACCAACCATTCATCCGCCACAGCGTGTTTTTGTGACTTCCATTCGATAAACGCAAACCGCATTTCATTACTAAGTCTTTTGACTGACACATTTTCTCAGGGGTGTACGATCCAAAGGATCCCTTTAATAATAATGCTCGCCCAAATTCGTGGACACCACCATTAAACACGAGTTGGAATTGGGGTCAGGATAGGGTTTTCGGGTACGTAGTCACGCTTCATGGCGGATCTCATCATGAATTCATGACCCGCAGCGTCAATCTGGGAGGGCTATTCGTTCTCGAACCATTCATTTCCCCTGCACTCTTTCAAAAATACCCTGAAGCGGTAGACGAGTGGACCTTGAGTATCCTCATGGCTGCTGATACGGCCAGCGGTGGCTTAAATCAAATTGAAGATCATTATAAGACATTCATTGTAAGCAACCTGCGTCCTTTTGATTGATGCGACATGACGGCTGTATGTTTGACAGACGGAACAAGATATCGCGGAAATTGCTGGAGCTGGTTTGAACTGGATTCGCCTGCCGATCCCATTTTGGGCTATCGAAAAATGGAATTTTGAGCCTTTTCTAGAAAAGGTCTGCTGGCCGTATGTCTATCTTCATGCCCCTTGAAGGCCCTTTTCTAATGTCTTGTCAGATATATTCTGCAGGTTTTACAATGGGCCCGAAAATACGGAATCAGAGTAAATCTGGACTTGCACACTATCCCTGGATCGCAGAATGGTAGGTTTATGTCATTCCTAGACGCAATTTTTGCTGACTTTTCTTGTACAATGTGAAGGCTTCAATCATTCCGGAAAAGAGGGCAGCATCAATTTCCTCAACGGTGTCATGGGTATAGCTAATGCCGAACGCGCACTGAACTATATAAGGATCATTGCCGAGTTCATTTCTCAGCCTGAATGGCAGCCTGTCGTTCCCATTTTTAGTATTATGAACGAACCTCTTCTATCCACCATCGGCAAAGATCAGCTAACAACTTTGTGAGTTCTCAAACTTCGTTCTATATCTTTTTGATGGACGCTGAGCATTCTCCTGTTCAGCTACCTTGCCGCTTATGATATAATTCGCAGTATTACGGGCATCGGTGAAGGGAACGGACCCTATATCGCCATTCACGATGGCTTCCAAGGCTTGGCAAGTTGGGCAGGCTTCCTGCAAGGATCGGATCGGATCATTCTTGATACACACCCTTACTTTGCTTTCGATGGTAGTCCAAATACACAGCCAATCGCCACAGGTACGGGCCTACAAGCAGGTGGGATCTGGCCTCAAACAGCATGTAACGCATGGGCTGATAGCATGAACGCGAGGTACCTCTAACTGATTGATCGACCTTCCATTGTCTCACATCGTTTTTTGCAGTCAGACTGCCTTCGGAGTAACCGTTGCGGGTGAATTCAGCGACGCGTACAATACCTGTGGGCTTTTCGTGACTGGTACGACCGGAACGTCCAGCTTTGGACCGTCGTGCTCGTTGTTCCTGGACTCCTCTCAGTGGAACCAAACATTGAAAGATGGCCTTATGGAATTTACTTTAGCCTCTATGGATGCCCTTCAGCATTGGTACTTCTGGACTTGGAAGGTATGCTCGCGCCCTCCGTCGTCTCCTGATGTACCATCATTGACGGCTGATGGATAGGTCGGCAATTCGTCCACTACGAACTCAGTTGAAGCACCCCTTTGGTCGTACCAACTTGGACTGCAGAACGGATGGATACCCACGGACCCACGGACGGCAATCGGAACATGCGAGGCTCTTGGTGTCTCACAACAGCCCTTCGATGGGCAATATACGTCATGGCAGACTGGTGGCGCTGGTGCTGGAACCATTGCCGCCTCCTCGATAGCCACGTATCCCCCTGCTACTATAAGCGGCTTGACAGCGGGTGCGAACCAAGCGTTGCTCCCCACGTATACATCGACAAGCGCTATACCCACGCTCCCTCCCCCCACGTTCTCTCCGAGCCCCCCAGTGAGCGTCGGCGACGGGTGGTATGATACCGCTGATACTGGTTTGGCCCCCACAGAGGTACAAGGGTGCAGCTACCCCAACGCTTGGGACGCTGTAAGCTCCCCGGTGCCAACAGCACTTTGCCCACCTGGGACGGTTCCTGTTGGCGTGAGCACTACTGCCAGTGCTCGGATTACGGGTCTTACGACATCCGTTCCTGTGCCAACGGCACGTCGGGCACGATGATCAGTAACACGTGCCCGTTCTTTTCCTTTTTATACGCAAATGACTCTGGGACATGTACGTATTTATCATGTTAGTTGCCTCGCCCCGAGCGCACGTCGTGTAGTTGTTTTCTCAGTGGACGGTTGCTATTTTGTTTGTTACCAGACATTCGGACCGATGGATGCTTGTTGTTTTACTCGACCCTAGTACAGGTCCTGTAGT
>JBBPMA010000221.1:0-17312 GCA_038090075.1 Xanthoconium purpureum | reverse complement strand
GTGTCTCCTAAGGCTTGCCGTATTAGGCTGTTACTTTACGTCGACGACCCAAGTGTTTATCATGGTAGCTTTTAACATGTACATTTTAACTTGTTCCTAACTGGGGCTTAGAACTTAAGGGTGTCAACTATTGATGCCTGTATGGGTGACTGTGGTTGTTGGTCGGGCTGAACCACTGTCCAACTCCGCGTTCGGGCGAGGCCCAACATCTTCAGCTAATCCACCTTCAAGGTCAACAGCTTGCTCCAGCCTTCAAACCAGTCGAACATAAACTTCTAATCCTATTTCAAGATGGTACACTGGGAGTTTGACAGTGTCGCCATGAATTCTCTTCATTCTGAGTCTTTGCGGGACTTTCCTGCCTTGGGCAATGATGTGGGTCTTCCTGTATTGGCCATCCTTTCGACGACATTCAAATTCAGGTTTGATCTTATGTACTTCACGAAACCTCGCGTACCTAATTTCTCCAACATGAAAAACATACACCAAGAAGACTAGCACAGCATCAGAGATTTTGACTTCTCCGGTGGCAGGGATGTTCCGTAAACCATGCCCCTGAGGCTGACGCTCCACCAGCCATTGAGAAGTAATTTGAAAAATCGACGACGACACTCGTTCTTAAGATTCCCATGTGACGAGAGGGAAATTTTCTCGCACTCCTATGTTAACCGATCGATAGGCAATATTCAATGTTCCCTTCGTTTCTCGACCATGGCAACTGTTAAGTATCCCATTCTGTGCGGATATGCTATGGGTGACGGCTGACTGAGTTTTCCGTATTACAGTAAGGGAAGCTTCTTTTTCTTGTTCTCCCCTGAGATCTGATCATGTATTAAAGTGAGTCTGCGAGTGGTTCGAATCTGTCTGGAATGCGCCGTGAATGCGGCATCATGCCAAGTTGACACGCCCTTTTTGTCACCGTGCGCCTTTTGCCGTTCGGTGCGTAGCGAGGATGACTGACCGGTGGATATGAACCCGTTCATAAAGTCGTGCCGAGCGCCCATCAACAGCAGGCTCCTTGATGTGCACTTTCTCTCCACTTGTCCCGTCCTTGCAACTGGAGCCAAGCTATGGGGAAATGAAAACCTCCAAAGACTGGTCGAGAATCTTGGCATGCGTCCTTAGGTGCAGGCGAAACCGTGCCTACCTTGGCAATGGGAAGCGCGTGTTGATGCCGACCGTCAAGCGCTTCGTATACTTCTGGCCCAATCGAATGGCCAGCGTTATCGACCAACCAAAATTTTTTTCTCCTCTCCTTTGACGTGAGGTGAGTTCTAAGAATGTCCTTGTGGGTTTGGACCGCATGTGATGCTGCAGACAGACAGCCCGGGATCTGCGGAGGGGTGGGGGATCTATGACTTACTTTGACCTCTCGCTAGTGATTGACCGTGTAGTCGGCTGCCACTCTGTACTCGGGGAATGTTGATCGGTCTGGTCTTCCATTCCGTGACGATACCGTTGATGCACCATGCCGTCCGTGAGTTCGGCTTGCCGAACGGTGGAGCTGAATGAGGGTGCTGACAGGCCGGCGGAGAATGTAAGGGCTTCGCCGAAGCCTGAAATTATCTTTCATGGGTCAGTCAGGAGACTGAATGGTTGATCCCCCCCCCCCCCTTCTCCTTGGGCTTCTACGTGCTTGGAGAGTCGCTATGCGATTCCTCGCTTTTAGAATCCTCAGCCCTCCCTCAGTCGGTCCGCCGCCAGGCCCGCACGCTGGACTTGTTACTGACCTGTTTCGGCGGATGCGTTCGCAGACTCTCCATGCTGTACAGCGCCGTGGCATCCTCAGATATTCTCGAGGCTTAGCAGAGTGCTCTAATATCGCGCTCACTGTCTGGGATCATTCCATCTTGACAACCGTCGGAGAATGTGCGCAGGTAAGAATGATGCGAGACTCGGACGTTATATTGACTCCCTTTCTTAGCTTCTAGCGAGCGGGCAACCCAGGGTAGACAAGTCTGCCTTTTTTTACCGCTTTCTCGATGCCCGATCGTGTTGCGATTGGGTGGTCATCGATCATCCTCGACTTGCCGGAGAGTGCGTTGATTGGGCGTCCACCCGCAGGGTCTTGTTTCTCACCAGTTGATGATGCTCCTAATCGGGGATCCCGTTCACTACTACGGATCGCGACCGCTAGGTCGCTCCCTCGAGGAGATGGCGACCCTCTGGATGGGCTGAGATAGTGTCCTGCCGCGTCACCGCGATTCGAGCACTCAGGCGCTCTCTTCCTCTCAAGAACGCTGATGTTCTGTTTTTATCGCAAGACCACCGTGGGACCCTGTGGACTATATACGTCTTGCGGCGACCATCTCAACGATAAGGTGGGCAAGTGACATTTTAGTTCTCTCCATTCCCGGATCATTCGCAGACGTTGCTCTCAACGTCCATATGACGGAGGTTTTACATACATTAACATTTTACTGGACGGACGTTTTCTAGTTCAAACGGATCTATCCGGTATCGCACGCGTGTATCATCTAGCATACTTATCCGGATTCATTTTTTCCCCCAAGGCTTCGCCGTTCTTGGGCTAGTGTGCTAACTATACTGCATACAGGCACGTCCAACTGGTCCAGCGGGCATGATGCGCTTGAGACGCTAGTTTCAAACCCACCATTCCCACATAGACGACCGCGCTGACCCGGGTAGCGCTGGGCATTGAAACCCAGAAACTCAAAAACAGAATTTAATATCGCTCAGTGGTGGGTCGCAATCGCAAGTCAGTGATGATCGCCGCTGAGCGGACTGATACTTATCTGAGTTGTAGGCATCGCGAGGCAGGTCGAGACTCGGACTCGGCCGAGATTCAAACTATGTGCTTCCATTCGACACAGTATGGGCGCGAAAAGTATGTACTCAATTTACTTAAATCTCGAGCTGAATGTCAATGTATTGATAAGTTCTAAAGGGTGCAATTGCAGCCCCGAATCTGATTGGCCTAGCTGCGCCATTTTCGCCTCTCTACATCTAATCTGTATTGAAGGTTCTCCTCGAGAAACAGACGCATGAGAGAGAGAAAAGTATCTCAATTGAGGCCAACCGAAGCAAAGACAAGCGGTCAAGAAGATACCGACAAGAGAGACAAAGGAAGGAATACCTACGAAACGCACATACCCTACAGATCCAAGTCCCTCAGTACTCGACCGCATCTTCGTCATCGGCCCGCATACCGCCTGAGTCGTCTTTCCGCTCCGACTCCGTGGCCTCCGGTTCGGGCCGTATTTCATCGTCCACTTCCATTTCACCTTCCGGTTGCGGCGCGAGCTCGCGCTTGGATTCCTGAGGCTCTTCGGCCATCTCCTTGTCTTCACTCTCTTCTTTTGAGGTCTGCTCGCGTTCCTTTTTGCGGCGAGTGTCCTCTTCGGCGACACGTCGGCGAAGTTGCTTGATCTCTTCAATACCAGTAGCACGCTCTTCACGGAAAACCGCCCACTCCTTCTCAGCTGCTTCGGTGACCTGTGGAATAGTAAGCTGCTATCGAATCTGGAGGCTACGATGAACAGCACCTCTGCCTTTCGCCGTGCGAGGAAAACCTCTTGGGCAGGAGTTAGGACAGCTGGAAGGTAATACACAGGTGGTGGGTGAGAGCGCGAGGGTGGTGTAAGTGGGTTGGCCGAGGGAGGTGGCGGTGAAGCGTCGGATGGTGGGATAATGTCGGTCGTCAACAAAAAGTTGCTTAGTAGCGGCAGTCGTACACGTCGAAGTTTGTACTGAAAGGGTGAATGTAATGCATGAACACGGTGATGACCTACGAAAACTTGAGACGTACGATGGAGTCTTTGAGCTGCAGGTCTTCTTCTTTCCTGTTAGCGGTGGTTTTGTCCTTTTTGGCTTCTTCTGCTCGTCTGACAGTGTCAGTCTCTTTGCGTAGCTTAGCTTGTAGTCTCTGCTCAATCAGCTGTCGTTTTTTCGCCTAAGGAGCTGGTCGGTGAGTCGTACGGCAGATGAGCGGACTGGAAGAGACGGACGGCTTCGCTTGCGTTCCTCTCCTTGTCCTCGATCTTGGCCTTGTTCAACGTGCCGAGTACAATACCAAACATGCTTTTACCACGTTTGCGTTCACCGGACGGGACGGTGAGGTCAATCTTGGGTCGTCTCTTGTTCGTGGTGGCCATGGCCGCCGGTGCGGTTGGGGGTTCGTGCATCTTGGCATCCTGGACTTCCACCCGGACTTCCTGGGCGGATCTGCGACAGTCAGTGGTAAATTTCCGGCAAGTTGAAAGGACTGACTCTTCGGTAGACATTTGGGTTTTTATCTTGGTTCAACTTCAAGGCGGAGGGTAGTGTGGGTTGGTTACGTAACCAAGCTCGGTAATTAGTCCCACCACGACGACCAGGTGAGGATGCGTCCAAAGACTGCCAGCAGCGCAAAGCCTAGCAAAAGCCAGCCGCGGAGAAAGCAGCCAGTTCCACTGGAAGAACGGCTGAAGCGGCTCTTCGCGTCGTTGTGTGCCCAAATCGAAGGTGGTCACTTTACCAACGCCGTCAAGACATGTAATAAGAGCGAGTGGTTCATTTCATCTCCATTCAGGAGCTACTGACTCATGAAACGCATCCAGTCCTTCGTTTGCACCCTGCAGACACGGATGCGCTTCAGACCAAATTGTTCCTGCTTCTTCAGACGGAGCAGTACGATACCGCACTGTCCCTCATAGCCGATTCCACAAGTGGGGACGGCCCTGATTACACGTTCGAGGAGGCATACGCCTTGTATCGCCTCCATAGGGAGGAAGAGGCAACAACAGCCCTTGGTAAAATCAAAGGATCAGGGAAAGATCACCGCGGCGTGCTCCATCTCGAGGCTCAGTTGGTATGTCTGAATCGCACCTTGCCAGCTTCATAAGAGATCGACGTCGCGTGGTTTGCTGTGGATAGAGCTATCGTCAAGGCTCGTACCAGTCCAGTCTTGAGCTTTACAATGAACTGCTCGAAACCGCCGAGCCTGTGCGTTCTCGTACTGCCCTGATCTCACTATTCGCTGACTGTCTTACTAGCAATCGGAAGAATATTCCGACATCCTAACGAACCTCACCGCCTCACAGAAGCACCTCGACTTTATCAACACAGGGTTCTTGCATGCCCTTGACGCATTACCCTCTTCAATTGCTTCTACGATCGAGACGTCCCCACCGCCATCCATTCAGCCCACTGCGCATTTGGCGTCTGCCAGCGCTGCGCTGACCCAACAGAGCCCTGATGATTCCGCAATCGTCAACAAGGTGAAGAAAGTGCGGATGAAACGTGTGCCAAAGGGCGTGGTTCCCGGCGTCACACCTGGACCTGATCCGGAAAGGTGGTTAAAGAAGAGTGAGAGGTCTTCGTTTGCGTCGAGTGGCAGGAAACGAAGGGGTGCGGGGGGTGCGACGCAGGGCGTGGTTCTCGAAAACACCTCAGCGCAGAGTCACAGCGGGAAGTCGACGGGTGGAGGAGGGACGTCCCACACCAGAGGCAAGAAAAAGAAGTAAATTAGATCAACATGTAAGACGGCCTACTTGATTCTAGCCTCCAACGCGGTATTAATGATCATTATGCCTGACCGGTCAGTTGAGATCGCGCTCTGGCGCCGCATTGACAATGACAAGACATCGTTATCTAATCCGGCTGTGTTGTACCCCGCCACGTGTCTGGTCATTTGTCGCTCTTGGGTTATCCATCGCAACCTTTGGATCGTGAGCAGCCCATTCAGTTCACGATTCAAAGCCCTCGCTCATGGATCGCCAGACTGGAAAACCTTGTTGGAGCGCTCCCCGCGCGAAGAGTGGTTCCGAAGAGTGGCTCAAGTTGCCCGTCCGCCGCGTGTTGGGAACGAGGCTGTTGACGGTAATTCTTGCTTGCATCACGACAATTACCTTTCCTCGGCTTCAACCCTGTTTATTAAATATCCTCCTTCACGTTGAGGCACGTGGTAACGCACGCCTCACATTTCTGATGGCGGAATGCGCCCAAATACCCTGCTAACGGGTCTCGCTAGCGTAACCGGCATACTTGCAACAGCCAAGTCGCAATCGACACCATGCTATTTCGAGAAGTATGACCTCCATTCTAGAAGCCAGGTTTCGACCATCGCCTGCAATCCGTGACCGGAACTTGAGCATGTCCTTCATTCCAGTTCGCCTGTGCAGACAAGCAATGCGTGGTCCCTTTGGAAGAAAAGCGGCCTCGCGTCTTCCAGGCTTCAGGCCCCAATGTGACACGCGTGCTGAACGGCTTCTGGTCCGGCAAGCAACAACCCCAAGGCTTGACGCTGTTCGGCTAGCCACGCGCCGTGCACGCCCTCTCCGCGACTCAGGCATCCTATAAGACCTCGAAGCCACCCGTCTTTGTTCTCCACCCACCTCTGGTTTCTACTTCATTCTTAGTCACTCTTCGAACGAAACCACTCCACCATCATCATGACTGACGTCCTCGGTGTTCTCGTTATTGCCCGCAACGGTGACCGAGCTGAATTCTACCAAGACCCCAAGACCTATAAGCCCGCCTTCACGGCCAGTACACCTCTCGGCGCGGTAAGCATCACTCCCAGTCTCAGCTCGACAGATACTCACATGTTTGTGCCGATTCTCGCAGGCTGAGTCTCACCAGCTCGGGTCTTTCCTCCGCTCTGTCTACCTGAGCAGCTCCTCGCCGTCCTTTATCTCCGGCATAAACTCGGATATCGTGGACACCCACGAGCTCCACGTTCACGCCAAGGCTGGCGGAGAGGGTCCTGTGATCTTTGACTCTGCCATCGCCCTTCTCCAGGGTCTTTACCCCCCCAACATAAACAACAAGATCACTCTCGCCAACGGAACAACTGTCGTCGCCCCTCTCGGTGGATACCAGTACGTTCCCATCGAGACCGTTGAGCCCGGAAACGACCGCTCCCTCGAGCCCTGGACTGATTGCCCTGTACGTTCTGCCACGTTTTTACCACAAGGGAAAGGAATGTGGACTGATCCGTTGCCGCTTTGCAACAGGCTTTCGAGGCGCACATCGAGAGCGTGTACGCTTCCTCCAGTTTCAAGGCTGCCGCAAAGACTGCGCAACCCTTCTTCGGTGCTGTTCGTGACTACGTGTTCGGTCGCTCCACGACATTGGAAAACGCCTGGAACATCTATGACTACATCAACACTCAACTTATCCACAACCAGAGCTACGCTCACCGTCTCCCTCCCACTTTCCTCGACCAGGCTCGCGGTTTTGCTAACTACCACGAGAATGCTGTCTTCTCCTCTTCGGAGGCCGGCGGGATTGGTAACTGTGCGTTGGTTATAACTGAAAGTTATCGTGAGAGTTGGGACTGATTACTCGTTTAGTGGCTGGTCGCACTATCCTCCACTCTGTCCTCAACTCACTGGAACGTATCGCTTACAACGGCGACCCTCTCCAGTTTTTGCTGATCGAGACCTCCTACCACCCCTTCATTTCCCTCTTCCACATGCTCGAGCTCACCAAGCACAACCCCGAACTTGCTAGCGTCCGTAAGTCAACGTGTCTACATACCGTAGAGACTTGCGAATACTGAGATGCGACTTCATCTAGCCAACTACGCTTCTGCCCTCGCTTTCGAGCTGCTCCGCGGACCCCCTCCGGAGGACCGTGACTTCCTGAGGATCAAGTTCAAAAACGGCACCAACGACAACTTCCAGACCTACCACCCCTTCGGCCACAAGGCGGACGTCCCTCTCACCGAGTTCATCTACAGGATCGAGGTGGGTTACTGACCTTCCAGCCCTTCACTTATTGACACCGCCTCGCCCCACAGAACTACGCCATCACTTCCCAGAAGCAGTGGGCTGCGGCATGCAGCGTTGGCTACCACGACCCTTACCTCCACATCGGCTCCAAGCAAGGTGCTAGCTCGACCGTCTTCGCTGCTTGCGCTGCCATCCTTTTCGTCGGTGTCTTTGCTGTCGCCAAGTACATCAAGCGTTCTCGTGCCAAGAAGCAACCCATTCACCTTGGTGACGATGAGGTGAGTTTACGTTTCAGTCATGTGGATTTCAGCTACGGGGCTACCACTGCGAACGTCAACTGGTTTGGACGGGAGTTTGAGCTATATGACTGATGTTATGGTATACTCGTGCAGGCCCGTGTCGCCACTCCGGCTGCGCCCATGGCCGAAAAGGCTCGCCGCGCCCTCTAAGGGTCTGGTTTTCAGAGGTGGGAATGAAGGGATGAGCGGATGAAAAGTTTATCATGGTTTTTTCTTCTTCCTCCGAGTCTCGGTTCATTTGCATTGATTCACACGGATTTTCTCGTCCTGTCTCGATTTTGTCTATTACACACTGTTTGTAGTATGTTGTCCAATAGGGACTGGTACCCTTGCTAGTGGGATTGTGCCGCTCACACGTTGCAGAAGTACGTGCAAAGCAAGGCTTCAAAAGACTCGTCACCTCATCGATCGATACCTCCACTTCTAACCCGCGACATCCAGGGAGTTCCTTGCTGGACACTGCACGGATCCTGTTTCAGATTCCGACCAGGACTGCCTTTGTTTGCTCTGTAGGAAGATCGGTCACGTCGTGGGGAAATGTCTTTTGTATCCGCTGACTCTGAAGTGGCTGGGAAATCAGGACTCAACCAATGGTTCAGACGCAGAATCATCCTGCTCATGCAATATCGAAACCCTTCCCCCGTCTCCCCCTTTCGATCCTTTCCCTGTCACGGAGGAATCCACACAAGCGTTATGTGAGCGGTGCAGCCAGTTGGAAGAACTGACAAGGATTGAAAACCATCATCCCATCGTGTTGGAGGACGTAGAGGCGGACAATTTCACGTGGGCGAACAAGCAGAGGATTCGGATGCCCCCTCTCGGTCCTGTTTGGTCCCTTCGGCTGCTCTCTACATGTCCTCTCTGCTGTCTCATCTTCAACATCACCGACCTGGCAGGCGGAGAATTGGACGCCGTTCGCGATGGGTGTGAACTGGTTTCGGTCACAGGATGGACAATCCACCGTCCCGAACCGGGTCTGCATTGGGAAGAGTGCGGGAGAGGGAAAGGTCCGTACGCAAAGTGCATATACATGTCGGTGGCGACACAGTTTGTGGGCGATGGCGCCTACAGACCTCGGCGTTCTGTGGGCGAGGGGGTAGATGCGATTGGGCTAATCGATATCGAAGAGGGTCAATCGGATGACACACCCGCCTTGGGAGTAAAACAAGTGGATCCCAAAACGCCCGATTACAGCATGATCAAAGGCTGGCTCCATCGATGTGACGAGCTTCATCATACCACTTGCCGTCCTCTAGCACCGGAGGATCTCAAGCGGATCAAACCGGTCGACGTGGAGACTCGCCAGATCATCAAGTATCCTCCTAACGGCTGCGACTACATCGCTCTCAGTTATGTGTGGGGATCCGTGGAGCAACCCAGTTACAAGTTGGAGGATATTCTGCCAATCGTCCCTGCGACGCTCGAGGACGCTATCGTCGTGACCCGCTGCCTAGGCAAACAATATCTGTGGGCGGACTCCTTGTGCATAGATCAACAGAATAACACGGAGAAGGACGCACAGATAACCATCTACAGTGGTGCGTGGGCAACGATCATTTGCCTCTCTAGCAAATCTGCTCGCAGCGGGCTACTGGCACGTGTAGGGACGCTAGAGGGCGTGGTCCCACAGCGGTCCTATAATGTGCGTGGTAAAACGCTGTTGTCTGTAATGCCTACTCTCGGTCAGCAGATCTCGTGGTCGACTTGAGGATCTAGAGGATGGACCTACTAAGAAGGATTGCTCTCACCGCGACGTCTGTTCTTCACCAATCATCAGGTTTATTTCGAGTGCAACTCTGTTCAGTGCTGCGAGTCCCTAGATGATTCCAATTCGCTATTCCATCTTCAAACGGACGAACAACGGCTGGAAGCGCTTGACGGTGTTGTACAGAAGGGCGGGGAGCCCGAATGTGTCATTGGTTGTGGCGTATTAAGAGATCCTTTCCGCCCCATTTCTAGTGCTGCGGAGGCACAGGTCGACTTCGACAATTTCGCAACGTACCAGAGGCTCGTGGACAGCTACACGGGGAGAGAGATGTCCCATGACGCTGACTCGCTCAACGCATTCTCCGCCGTGTTGACACGCCTAGAGGACAAGTATTACGATGGGGGGTTGCTGCACGGTCTTCCTGTGGACGACCTGCCGAGGGCTCTGTTGTGGTTCCATCTTACTCCACCACACCGTCGGGTAGACTTTCCTGCATGGTCTTGGGCTGGGTGGGACGGCGAAGTACCCGATATCGCTGTCCGTGGGGCCGAAGAGTTCGATGATGCAGTCATGCCCCCATTGCGGATATGGAAAGCAGGATGTGATGGCCAACCGGAGCTGGTATACGATTTCAACCCCACACCCACTCCGGAGGAGACAAAAGAACTTTTGGAGAAGGAAGGTAACTCGGAAGACGAACCAGATTATGAAGTCAACGAAAGTAGGATGTCATCTTTTGGCTGAGATTCGAAACGACGGCTCACGCCAGATCATTATCAGACTTACATGACGAGGATGTCTTTGATGGAAGAAGGTTTTTGAATGATCCAGTGTTCCGGTTGGCGAAAGCAATGCTTGAGGAGACTCCAGCGGCGCTTCATGGAACCGACGGAGATGAATGGTCGAAGGTATTGTCATCCGACTGAGTCTTACAGAACCCCCGGACAGCTACGATGGCAGTAAGGGGGAAGATGATCACTACGAGCTGTGCTTCGTTCGACTTGAAGGACAAGCCGAACCGCAACAGATTAGGTTTTATGGTCATTATGTAGAAGAGGTGACTAATCAAGAGAGTAGCGACGACGAAGAATTTCCACACGAAGAGGAATTTCTACTTGTGTCCAGGGAGCCCGTGGGCATTGCACACATGGTTTACAACGGTCTGTTACACATCGATCGGGATGGGGACGTCGCGCATAGGGTAGGGGTAGCCAGCCTGAGACTTGAAAACGTAGAGCTGTTGGACAATTGCAAGCCGGAGAGTGTTGCCCAAGCTAAGATAACATGTTTTCATTTCCGCATGCCAGTGACTGATCTAAGTACATATCATTCTTTATTTTGTCAAGTCGTTACTTTACGTGATTTGACGTGGACGAGTGGTATTCTTTGGGGTCGGACGGAAGCAGTCGAATACAATCGCCATCTGGATGAAAGACAGTAATGCCGTCCTTCGTACATTGTTAAGTATGATTCTGCTTGCAGTGGCGACAATGACAAAAGTACTAGAGGGTCGCAGGAAATGTGTTGTTGTTGGCAGTGCCAGTGCTCGTAATCGGAAGAGGCTGGTCGTGAGTGTTGATTGTCGTCGGACTCATGTACTCCATAGCAGGCGTGTACAGTTCGTCTTGCAAATAGACGGTTCAGCTGAGAAAACGAAGAGAAACATACACATACTCACCTTCGAGCAAACTCGTGGCGCCCAAGACAAGTGCCCACTTTGCCTTTGAATACGAGACAGCCTACGTCCTGCGGATCGACAAGCGAGGAAAAGAGTAGCGCGGAACATAGCTTCCAACTGGCGGGCCCAACAGCACAACAGCCAGTCTAATGACTTTCTCATTCGTGGCCTTCTGTCGATGTGAAATCTCCGCGCTGAGGAAGGTATGAGTGGGACAACGGTGAACGAGCAGAAATTGTTCGTTCGTACTTTTTCACTGTGCAATCTCGACGCTGAGTTTCGTATGCTCTTTCTGTTTCTCTTCGATATTATCGCATCGATGTCATGTTCAGTGTGGAATGTATCGAGCGGGGACCGCGGCGTAGTCCTCGTTGCCCCCAAGATGAAAAGGCATGTGAGTGTGGCTGTGTGTTTGTGTTTAGTTACGCCGGCGGGTCGGCCCGTGGCAATCGAGATCCCTTCGCTTGGATTTGTCGGCCCCAGTGTCCTTGCTAACCACCACTGGCAGTCATCTATTGCTTACAACGGCGACCCTTTTGATTGAGACCACCTAGTCCTTCTGCATACTCGACCTCATAAACGAGAACTCGGGGCTTGCTAGCATTCGTGTACCAAAGTACTGACGCAACGTTCTTAAGCCAACTACGCGTCTGCCCTCGCCTGCGAACTCCTCCGCGCGTCCCCCATCTTCAAGAGCGGCACTAATGTAGACCTATCACGCGTTCGGCGGCAGACATCCTTCTCACCGAGTCCATCTACAGGATCAAAATACGTTCATTTGTCATTCTTGCAGCCCTACTCATTGACATTGCCGTCTCGCAGCGTTGGCTACTACAACCATTGCCTCCACATCAGCTCCAAGCAAGCTGCTAGCTCGACCGTCTTCGCTCTCGCCAAGTACATCAAGCGCTCTCGTGCCAAGAAGCAACCCATCTGTGTTGGTGACACTCAGACGAGGTGAGTTTAAACTTCGATCGTCCTATTTCATTATGGGCTACCACTGCGAACGTCAACTGGTACGACTTGGAGGTCTATGGCTGGTGCATGCCCTCCTCGTGCAGGCTCGTATCGCCACTCAGCCGGCTTTGCTGATGACCGAAAGGCCCTGGCGCCATGTTGAGAAGGGCGGATGGTACGTATAACATGGCTTTAGTCTCGGCTCATTTGCATCGAATCATATAGATTTTCTGTCTCGCATTGTGTCAATTTTGTCTACTACAGTGTTCGTAGTACTATTCTTAATAAGGACTGCACGCTTATCATCATGATCGTGCGGTTGACACGTTGCGGAAGTATCTGCAAGGCAAAGCTACAGGGAACCTCGACCTGTAGCCCAAACTAACTAGCGACACCCACAGCCAAGCACCTCCCAACAACGCATCCCAGTGTTTCAGATACTGCTCACAAATGTCTCTGTTCGCGAGATCGGCGACATCGTGTAGAAATAACATCGGTATACGTACACGACACGACTGTGAGTATTCAAATCGACGGACGATTCAGCATCCAACTCATCCCGCAAATCCGGCGTGGAATCCACTCGCCGATTCCCTCCTTTCTCTGTCACCGAGGGATCCACTCCGACGAGATAAGCAATTGAGCCGATTGGAGGAACTAGGCGAGATTGCATGGTGCATGTGGGCGACCTGGAAGAAGAGGAGGGCGATCGGGGTGACGACGCAGATACCCCTCTAAGTACCGTTCATTCCGTTCAAATGCTCTTTACATGCCCCCAACGCTGCTCGAGGTGACGCAAGTGGCATACCTTGTAATGGAGACGTGAGTATGCGATGGGAGTCTTGCCCGAGAAATTCAGCGAGCGCGCAGTCGCTGGGAGTACATGGAGGTGGCACATACAATACTCGAATGCCTCCTTGCCGACATCCTGTGCACGCGAAAATTTTGCGGAGCGATGCGGTAGAGGTTGTGAAGGATAGCCCTTGTCGTTGTACCGGAAGTGCATATAAACGTTGTCCGACAGTTCTCTCGGTGTTTAGTTGTCAGCAAGAGGTTGGCTTGTACCCATCACTAGATCCGAGGAGACAAGAAGGTAGTACAGTCAAACAAGACCATCAACGTGGTGTCGGAAAAGCTCAGAGAGGGACACACCTCAATCTTCACCAATAAATCCTGCAAAGAGTCTCATATAGAACCATCCAGCGTTTGGGGAGTGGGCACGTAGACCAGCAGCGATGACGAGAATTGGAAGCGAAATCGATAATGGACTGTGGATTACAGGAAGACGCCTGTTGGTTGCGAGTGTGATCGGCACGTCTACGGCGGGCTAGACAGTGGTCTTTCGAAGAGGACAGTCAGTGAGAGATACGAAAAGGACTGTACAAGCATACCTAAACCACCCAATCTTTTTGCGGAGCGATGAGTGCCGCGCTCGAGTCGAGTCTGCTAGTGAAGGATACCGTGCTGAGAGCGTCCGTCGAGTCTTGGCCACGAACAATGCGTAGGTTGTCAGAGTGAGGAGATGGGCGCGGGGGTTTCTCTCGACGCGCAAGTACTTTTCTTATAAACTTGCATTAGGCTGTGTAAGAGCATGCGAATTGGAACCGCATGTTGTTTTGGCTTGTTCGGCTCCCACTCCTCCCAACTCATCGTACTTTTACCCCATCCCCCTCAGGCTGTAGCACTATGAATCCGCCGAATCCATCGCAGAGTGCTGTTAGGTATGTGTGCTCATTATCTTGATTTCGTGTCGAGTATGCTCAACGTCACGTTGGGTCCCAGGACGAAAACCCTCACCGTCAAACGTGGGTTTGCGATGCTACGTTCCCTCCGTAGGCAACTTAGCTCTCTCTCCAGATATCGAACCCCATAACACGGCGCCACGCAAAATCGGACCGGCAAGGCAATACTACGTCAAATTTTCCGTAGGCAATACCACGAAGTCAACGAAAAGCGCCAAGGAAGATAAGGATCGCACCTCTTGGGACAATACTTTCTATTTGTGAGTACACGTTCTCTGTGTTACGCCAGGGCATTCAATGGTAATGTGGTCAGTGACGTGGACGATCTTTCCGATCTCCTCGTAAACGTCTACCAGAAGCATCGCATCGGAAAGGACAAACTGGTCATCGATAGTAGCATCGGTCAGGTATCGAGGAAGTTGCAAGATGGAGGTACGAAAAGTCGCATAGCACATACTGTACTGATGCCATTTCGCCAAAGTGCTCGAACACACTCTGCGTAGTGATAGCGCCGATGGGTCCGATCGCTTCTAAATCACGCTCAAGCTTACTTTGGCTACTGAACCACGCGGAGACGGCAATGCAGAAGAATGGCAAGCTACAGACACCGTCGCTACGGCCAGTAAATCGGTCACGCCACTCGGCTGCACCCCCGCTGTCGTTGGGCTCCTGAGTTCGGTAGTCGATACTGGCACGAAAGCCACGACCAAAATACAGACGTTCAACAATACCTGGGGCATTCTGTTGAAGAGGATGAAACTTTTCAACGAGATCGTGGCCGACATCGCCCAGGTATTTGTGGCTCGGTGTTTCGGCTTCTTCTTGATCTGAATGTCGTACAGATTCACCCGTACACGTCGCTTGCTTGGTCTGTCATATCAGCTGCGACTCAGGTCTGCCAGCTGCTCGGTCCTCAGATTGTCACTGATCGCTGGTCACGTTTCATACAGGTCCTTGTAAATCAGCAAGATCGCGACGATCAGATCATTCGTTTAGCAGGAACGATGCGCGATGTCTTTGCGTTCGTTCACGATGCCGAACCATTGAAGGCGATCAAGGCCCACATCGACGCTATCACTCTTCTGATCAGGCAGGTGACGGAGCGCGGGTTCTTCATCACCGAGTACGCCAAGCAAGGGAACTTTTGTTAGTCAGCACTACTCTTCTAGCGGCCATGGCTGATTCCTCTCCAGGGATTCGAACAGCAAAATACCTCATTTCCGATATCGACGAAACAATCACAGATTACGAGACCAAGCTCCGAGAGCTCAAGACCGCGTTCTTGGAGGGAGTTGCGGTGCAGACAGAGATCACCGTCGTTCGGACGATGAACGTTGTTCAACATGCGGGTAGGTTCCAAGTCTTGAAAATACAGTCGGACGTTTATGGTCCTGGAATACAGCGGAAGCTATTGTCCTTGATGACATGCCATACGCGTGCGGTGCTAGGTTCGAGCTAGAGAAAGGATGTCTGCCAGGGACCCGCGAGTCCTTGCTCGCCGAGATCTGTGACGTCCTCAACAACCCTGACGACAACGCCCCACGTGTGTGCTTTCTGACTGGCGTGGCTGGATCGGGCAAGTCTGCAGTTGCTCATTCAATCGCTCGACTATACGGCGAGCAAGGGCGGCTGGGCTCGTCTTATTGCTTCGCCAGCACCGACGTCGCCAGTCGTAACCCCAAAAACCTATTCAGTACTATCGCGCGCGACCTGTCTGATCACGATCTCCAGTACAAGACTGCGCTCTGGCGGATCGTGAAGGACAACCGAGCACTTCGGACGTCACAATCCCCCTTGGAGCAAGTCGAGAAGCTCGTCATCGCGCCCAGAAGGGGCCTCGATGCTGTCGGACCCTTAGTCGTTGTTATTGACGCACTAGACGAAAGTGGCGATCGGGCTAGTCGCCGACAGCTCCTACGTGCTATCTCTGATAAGATCGCCCGAGAATCCCTTCCGGCTAACCTTCGCTTCCTCATCACCGCTCGTCCAGAAGACGACATTATTACCGCACTTCCACCTGGTCCTCATCTCGTCCGTAAAAGAATGGGTGATATCCCCCGGCAAACTGTCGACGGAGATATCGAGAAGTTCGTCCATCATTCCCTTCACCAATACTCGGAACTCGAATCTTCTTGGCCGGATGGGGAGTGGTGTCGACTACTCGTCCGTCATTCCCAATATCTATTCCAGTGGGCATCTACAGCGTGCAATTTCATTGAAGGGGATGGTACCGTTGGCCTCGACACGTGCGAGCGTCTTGACAAGCTCCTTCGAGCTGCCGAGACTGGCGGTAGCAACTCATTAGACAGCTTGTACCATGCGGTATTGAGTCAACTGTTCACTACCAGCAATACTCGAGACCGGTTTCGGATGGTGATGGCCATCGTGCTCGCACTGAACGAGCCATTGTCGCTCCATTCCCTTTCTACTCTGCTCGGTAGAGACCTAAATATTCGGCCGATTATCAAACCCATGGCATCATTGTTAGACGGAGTACTTGATGAAGAGAAGCCGATTCGACCCCTCCATACCTCTTTCCGCGACTTTTGCTGGACGAAGCACGGAGTTCGGTCTTCCATGTCCAAACCCTACCCCAGCATTCCCTCCACCTCGGACGAGCACTGCTCGCAGCCATGCAAAACGGTCTGAAGTTCAACATCTGTGACCTCAAGGACTCCCGGATCCGCAACACCGCCATCCCTGATCTGTCCAACCGAGTCAACAAGGCCATTCCCCCCCATCTGTCATACTCATGCCAATACTGGATGTACCACCTCCAACACACTGACTGCACCCCTGACTTGTTGAATGAAGTCACCCTCTTCTTTGAGACATTCTTTCCTTACTGGCTTGAAGCCATCAGCCTCCTCTCCCTTTCCTCTCCACTATCTGCCATCCTATCTGCCCTAGAGACCTGCACCATTTTGCAAAAGTGGGCCAAGGTAAGATAATGTCTGATAGTAGGTGTGGAGTGCTGAAGAACATGTCAACTAGGACCGAGAGATTGCCACTCTAGCATCAGAAGCTTTCAGATTCATCCAAGTGTTTGCCCCTGTCCTCAGAGAATCCACTCCCCACCTCTATCTCTCAGCTATGCCCCAGACCCCATCAAGCTTTCCACTCTGTAAACTCTGGCTTGACCACCTGCAAAAGCATTCCTCTGCCACCTCAAAACACCCAGCCAGTTGGCCAGCAGAAGTTCATATCCTGCAGGGTCATACAGACATTGTCTATTCTGTTGCATATTCACCT
>JBBPMA010000220.1:0-35822 GCA_038090075.1 Xanthoconium purpureum | reverse complement strand
CCAACATATAGGGACAACAAAAGACTTCAAGTATTGTTGTATTCTGCATGTAAAGTCCATATTTGTAATTGTCTCCATTGTTCAGGCAAGTTTTTCACACGAAATTCAAACCAATATTCGAGCCAAGGGAATATGTACGCTTGTGCTTCAAGTCACAACCAACATTCAAAGGTTCGTTTCTACCCTCTGTTTAAGTGTTAAACTATATTCTAAGTGCTGGATTCACATTAAGTTCAACATTAAAACCTCTCTTTAATTGCGAAAAATCTGTTGTGTCAACGGCTGATCAGATGAATCCAAGATCTAACTTAGGGTACATACATACAACCATTATACACTCTTTTCCACACGTGGAACGCCAGTCCATTCTTACTGGCCCCCGTTTGCACACTTCCCACCAACAAGCCACCTCGAGCGCCTGCTCGACATCCCTCACCAAATCCTCTGCCTCCCCGATCCCAACGCTCAACCGTATAAGATCGTCGCCAACCCCAATCGTCGCACGCTCCGCCTCGGGTATAGTTGCATGCGTCATCCGTCCAGGTACTTGCGCGATATTCTCCACTACCCCGAGCGACTCTGCCAACGCAAACAACCTCGGTGTCAAGAACGCGTTCGCTTCCTGGGCGCCGCCGCGGATGCGGAACGAGACCATCCCTCCGTAGGGGAACGCTTGGACCGCCTCCTCATCCTCATCACCCGCCTTTTCTTGCGTCACAAAGGCATCCATGAACCGCTTCGCATGCGGTGACAACTGCCGATAGGCAACTTCATGCCTCGGGTGGGTCACCAACCCCAGATAAATCACCTCCACATATGGAGACTTTGCTAGGGCCCGGGCGACCTTCCAGCCCCAATCCGAATGCCTGGTCAACACGAAGAAGCTGATGGACGGATAGTTTCTGAGAACGATGGTCGGCTACTGATAGATGGTGATGGTGTGAGATGCTACCGAGCGAGGCGCCCGTGTGTTCAAAAATCGTGGAGTCCCTCTTGTTTACCTTGTATGACATGCGACTCGGACGCACCAATAGTGGTGGTCACCACGCTCTGCGCTACCCAAGACATCCCGACCCACTTGAACACGTTTGGGTGTTCTGACTCGTGCTTGCACGCGGCCGCTGAAAGTAGTCGCGGGAACAAAGAGCGAGAAGAGCTTAAACGTACGTTCTTACTCTCGACCTTGCGTGTTTTCTTGGTTGACGCGACATCCCTTATGGAGACCTCGAGAGAATACTGAAGGGTGGCGTTGGTGGTGTTCCTCTGGACGAGGCACTCGCAGAAGCACGACCGATATGACCAGGTATGCATTTTCATCGATAGATTGACATGATTATACGCACTCCTAAATAGCGAAACGAGCAATAAAGCTGACGTGGTAGAGGTGTACCAGACGTTCCTCAAAGTTGGTAAGGCAAAGAAGACTTGCCAGGCCTGCAATCGGCACATGGACGACAGGGAGCTCGCCGTGTTCGAGAAATACGTGCGTTGGTGGTCTTTGCGGGTTTCATTCAAGTCGGAACTGATCGCTTTCACCGCATGTAGCTCAACGAGCAAATCAGGAAGAGCTCTCCTGAAGTCGTGCAACAGGAAGTTGCCCAACTGAAGGAATGGGAGGGAGAGGTGTCCCGATTGGAGGGTTTCTTGCCCCACCAAGCGTCAAGAGACCGGGTGAAACACGACGATATCCCGGCGTTATAAAAGCAGATCAGGGTTGCCGAGTCTGAGGTCCCCTCTGCGAGCGAGCAATCCGAACAGGTACGGACATATTGTTTTGGCTAAGCGTGGTTCGCGAATTCAATCCCGCTTGTCAGGCCGTCCAAAAGGTCAACGGTATCAAGAAAGACATCCGGGATATTACCACGCTGAAACAGCATACCGCGGCCATCACGGAGAACCAGTCTGAAATCGAGCGCCTTAAGACCGAAATTACGAATTTGGAAGAGGAGCCCAGTTCGACTGGGAGCACCAAGACTGCCGACGACGTGCAGAGTGAGTTAGCTGCTGACCCTCGCCCATGCTTCCCAGTGCCCCAAGATGGGTGCACTCGTTTTCGTCGTGGAGATGTGGTACACAAACGTTTTGATTCTCTCTTTGGCTATTGTACATAGCATCTCGAGACATTAGCATGTATGCAGATGTACATCTGACAAACAACGACACGATACATGCTTTACTGTTTGTGTTCAACAATGAGAACGCCTCTAGATGCCCTCCTGCAAGGCTTGCTCTTCGACAATGTCGGAGGCTCGGATCGCCCAATCGAAATGACTATTAGAGGGCCAGCCCTGGAATCGATGTCATGAAAGCTAACTTTCCACAACGAGGGCAACATACCATACCGCTGGCACCGGTAAGCGCCGTTTGCTCTTCGACAATGTCGGAGGTTCTGCGCTTCCAATCGAAGCTATGGCCAGTGGCCCGGCCCTAAAATGGGTGTCATTGAGATCAGGTTTCGAGCATAGTGAAGACATACAATGATGTTCACAGAAGAAGGCATTGCGTGTGGATATCACAAGGGGTGGACAGTGCTGCCAGTGTTGATAAAGGACTGATGGGTTCAGAACGATTCGAGCCCGTTTTTATAGCACTTCGTGGAATAAACAAACCATCACATTAGCCCATGGACATACCTACTGAGCCGAGGATGTAGTGGCTACTTGATTATGAGAAACCTGAGATGAGTGATGACCGGGTGATGCGCCGAGTGTTGCACCCCTGGAGTGTTGCACCGCTTGTTACCACTCGGTGTCTATATCGGCTAATATCTAGAGAAGAAACAGGGTTTCTGCATCTTTGGTCATCGCTGATCAATCGATCATGCTGAGGGAACGGGTTGCATGTATACTACGCGGTACATGCAATAGGATGGCTATAGGACAGATGATGTGTGGGGAGGTGATTGGCGGAAGCGCTTTCCGGTCCGGGACAGAAGCCGAGTACTTGCTGGTCTGGGCATGAGCTGCGAGGGCGGGTGGGGACTAGTGCTCGGTAAAAGTAGGCAGTGTAAATTTACCGTACCTGATATGACACCGGTCGAACAGAGGGTCATCCATAGGTAATGTAAATTTACCGAACAATAGTGGGGACCGCCTTGCATGGGAACGCAGGGAGGCTTTGCTCTCATGGCCCTAGGGAGAAGAGCGAGGTGCTGGAATGAAATGGAAGAAGGGAGTGGCGTGGCGGGAGCGACGAGGACGGGCATGGCGAGGACAAGCGGAGGTGGTGGCACGGGAAGTGAGTGCCGTGCCACTAAATGCCGCTCATCCAAAGACTTAACGTTGTGGCCGTGCTCGTGCCTCACTCCGCCGCAACACGGCAATCACTGATCATGCTGAGGGAACGCCGGAATGGGTTGCATGTATACTACAGTCGACTCTGTAATAACCCATACCCCATATAACCAATACTCTGTGATAACCCGTACAATTTTCATTTCCCAAAGCCCATTCTCAGTGCTCCCGACCCCAGTCAAAACCCATACTCTCCCATAGGCCATACCCCTGGGCCTATCCCGAGAGGTATGGGTTATTACAGAGTCGACTGTATACTATTTCAATCGATTCGTCTGTCGCGCGTCACACGGCCCCAGAATGACGAAAATCTCAGGTTTGTCACGTGTCACAGGCCCAACTGAAGTGGTGGAGGGAGATGGGCCAAGAGTCGAGTCTCAACAAGCTTGCTAAGCGTGATTCGCGAATTCAATCCCGCTTGTCAGGCCGCCCAAAAGGTCAACGGTATTAAGAAAGACATCCAGGATATTATCACGCTGAAATAGCATGCCGCGGCGGATCACGAAGAACCAGTCTGAAATCGAGCGCCTTAAGACCGAAATTACGAATGTGGAAGAGGTGTTCAGTTCGACTGGGGGCACCAAGACGGCCGACAACGTGCAAGGCGAGTTAGATGCTGACCCTCGCCCATGCTTTCCAGTGTGCCCCAAGATGGGTGCACTTGTTTTCATCTCGTGGATATGTGGTACACAAACGTTTTGATTCTCTCTTTGGCTATTGTACATAGCTCTCGAGACATTAGCATGTATGCAGATGTACACTCTCTGACAAACCACGACACGATACATGCTTTACTGTTTGTATTCAACAATGACCAAGTACTCGTCAACTTCCTATGGCTGGTTCAATGACGGGAGAACGCCTCTAGATGCCCTCCTGCAGGGCTTGCTCTTCGACACCCTGAAATTGATGTCATGAAAGCTAACTTTCCACAATGAGGGCAACATACCATAACACTGGCACCGGTAAGCGCCGTTTGCTCTTCGACAATGTCGGAGGCTCGGCGCTGCCAATCGAAGCTATGGCCAGTGGCCCAGCCCTAAAATGGGTGTCATTGAGACCAGGTTCGAGCATAGTGAAGACGTACAATGATGTTCACAGAAGAGGGCATCGCGTGTGGATATCAAAAGGGGGGGACAGTGCTGTTGATAAAGGACTGATGGGTTCAGAAGAATTCGAGCCCGTTTTTATAGCACTTTGTGGAATAAACAAACCATCACATTTGCCAATGGACATACCTGCTGAATCGACTATGTAGCGGCTACTTGATCACGAGAAACCTGAGATGAGTGATGCGCCGAGTGTTGCGCCGAGTGTTGCAGCCCCTGGAGTGTTGCGCCACTTGTTACCACTCGGTGTCTATATCGGCTAGTATCTAGAGAAGAAGCAGGATTTCTGCAATACTGTAAGGCAAAGACCCCAAGAACTGGCGCACAAGAATAAAATGAGTCCCCTCAGAGCTCTTCGACAATGCTGATGTTCGGCATGTCCTCTTCTCCAACACTCCCCCTCAAACGGAAGTGGTGTCTACTGTAGTGAAAAAGTAATGAAAAGAGTAATATAGGAAATACCTGTATGAATAGTCTATCAACTGAATGGTATTCGACCTCGGAATGAATGTGCGGGTGAGCGTCGCGTCCCGAAAGTGTCGCACTCGAGCGGTTACCCGATATGGTAAGTCGCGGCTCAATCTTGCCACATGCGCGCGGTCGACTCTAGTGGTTCCGTCTTCACGTATCGTGTCGGGATCGACCCTGCACTCTATCTGGTCCATATACAACTTATCCGACGTATCCGATTCGTCCGATTCGATCTCGACGCGTCTGTGTATGGTCCAGGTACGTCGCTCGTGTCTCGGCGCTGCTGGTGCCCTGACATACAGCTAGCGCCTCCATTTCGACTCGTTTCGACTCGCGGCGCGGTGCGCTCGTTGCGCTGTCCATCTCTCATTGTTTCCCATTGTATCCGGCGCTGTCGACATCGTTTTCGCGCCTCCAATTGCGCCTGATGTGTCCTATCGCCTCCTGCTCGCCCTCTGGGCCTCCTGGCCCTCTATCTGGACGTAGCGCGTTCGCTTCGACGACGCGCTCGTTCCTAACGCCTCCAGTGCGTTCCTTGACGCTGTGGACATCGCCTGATACGTCCGTTTCGTCTCCCGGATCGTCCAGCTCGTCTGGAGCTCCCTGAGGTGAGTTTTCCTCTATCATCGGCTCCAAGCGTCTTCGGACTCGTTCTAACGTGTTTGGTAGGTTCTTGGGCTGGTTCCGAGGGTCCTTGTCGCAATCTGATGGCCCCGACGCACCCATTTTGTCGCCGATAAGCGTTTCGTCGAACCTCGGGCCTGACCTCCTCTCCCCCTCGAGCTCGACGCTCGGGGGTTCGTTCTCTCGTTGCGCAGGTTCGTCGGGTGGCTCTTGTGGCTCTGGGAGCATCTCAGGTACGTCGTCGACGCTCGTTCGCATGTGCTGACTGTTTTCGGCAGCCGTCGTCGTCGATCGTCCGAGCGCCAATGCACTTGCTTTCTCCCCTTCGATTGACGTTGTGGGATGCATTTCGGCGCTCTTCCCCTCGTCCTGGGCATCTCGGCACATCCATGTGACCTCCCCGTCGACTCCTGCGTCTGCGCCTTCGAGCGGGACGCTCTTGTTTTGATTGTCGCCAGTACCACCGCCTGGGTCGACAAATACGCGCGCTGGGCTGCGTGCTGCATGAGGTGGGTTTTCAGATGGCTCGTGAGGCTTGCCAGGGCGTCTACTGTCGATGTTGACGTCTCCCGCACCCTTCACGCCCTCTCTCGGCGCTGTCGGATTGATCATCTCGCCCGTTGCTACCTTTGAGTACCTGGTTTCGTCGTCGTACCCTCGCCTCGATGCTCCATCTCGCATTGGCGTTTCTAGGTGTGTGTTCGTCGTCTGCTGATTCAGCTTGCAGGTCCTCGCCAGCATCCGACTCGATCATCGTGTCGGTGTAACCTTCCGACGTGCGCGCCTCGTCAGCACTGTCTAGCGGTTCATCGAGCGCCCTGGGTCGACGTTCGTCGTCGTCGCCCGTGGTCTCTGCGCCCTCCGTCGACACTCTCGACACCTCTGCCTTGACCTCTCGACACTCTGCTCGCTCTCTCCACCCCCCGCGCCCTCAGGTTTGTCGGGTGGTTCTGTGGGCTCGTCTGGACGACGCTCGTCGTCGCCCGTCACGTCTGCAGGGTTCTCCAACGGTCTCGATGGATCCGTCGTCGTCTCCATGTTGGCTGGGCTGTCGCACGACGTGCTTCGTGCGCCCGCGCTGGTCTTTGTCGGCTGGTCTGTCTCGCATACGGTCAGCCTAGTGCTGCTGTTGCTTGACTGTCCTGTGTGCTCCCCCTCGAGCGACATGGTCGGGGGTGCGCTTGCTGTCGTCGTGGTGGTCCCGTCGTCGGACGTCACCACTCGACTTGTTCGTTCGTCGATGCGCTTAGCATGTACTCGACGTTCTTCATTGGCCTTTTCCCCACTTTCGACCTCGTCGCCTGCTCGTTCCTCGAGTGGCGGGTCCTGTGAGTTGTACGATGCATCCACTTCCTTCGTCGGCTCTGCGCACGTGCGTGTGGGTTCGCGATGTCAGTGGTCGTGTCGTCGACCTGGTGGTTGGCCGTTGGGGGTTCGTCGACGCGCTCGTACGCTCGACTTTGTTCGTCGTTGTCGCCACCCGCTGCTCCCTGGCCCTTTTCGTGCGACTCGTATGCGCACGGTGGTGTCTGTGTTGGCGGTATGGTGGACTCAACTATTGGTGGAGTTGGTTTAACGAATTAGACCACTTGGTGGTCTTGTGGGCCGCTCGCTGAGGCCGCTCGACTTCCGCCGTCAGTCGTTTTGGCCGTGGTCACTGTGTTCGGTCCTGTCGCCGCGGCTGCCTCTTCATCGACTTTCCCGCCGGTCGTTTCACCTATTTCGCTCGTCCGGAGTTGTTCGGCGACTTGCAACTGCCAACGCATGAGGCAGCGCCGTTCGTGGATTGTACTATTTATAGACCTCTCGGATGTCTGTCTGAGACCAGTTGTTAACTACAAAAGAAACTGGTCTTCGGGACCCATTATTGCCGCTGAGAAGTGACTGAGGTACACCACCTTCGGGAGGGCTCCGAGACGTTATTTAACTGTCGAGGAGTTGGGGGAGATCAGACTTTGATGATGAATTGTTCAAGAAGTGCAGAATTGCTGGCGGGAAATGACGGGCTGAACGGACTCAATGAAGACCTTGAAATGGTGGAGGGAGATGGGCCAAGATACCAGATCAGCATAGGGTATAGCAATACTTTTTTTTTTTTTTGCGGTTCAAGTGAACAGTTGGCTGTGTAGGAGAGGAAACGCGTGACACAGCGCGAGCTTATGTCACGCGTCTTTACCTCCTGACGTTCATCATGTCGAGTCTCAACAAGCTTGCTATCAGAGGAATACGGTCCTTTGACGACAAACAAGTCTCCGTTATCGAGTTCTTCTCGCCCGTAACAGTCATCGTAGGACACAACGGGAGTGGTAAAACGACCGTCATCGAGTGTCTCAAGTATGCTACCACCGGCGATCAGCCACCCAACACCCGTGGTGGCGCATTCGTGCACGACCCCAAGATGGCCAACGAGAAGGAGGTCAAGGCGCAGGTCAAGTTGCGGTTCCACGCTGCAAACGGACAGCGGATGCTCGTCGTGAGGAACTTGTCCGTCACGGCAAAGAAGACGGGGTTGTCGATGAAAACGCTTGAGAGCATCCTTGGATTGGCAGATAGCAATGCCGAGAAAGGGGGCAAGGTGAGTGGTTGCTCTGCTTCATGTGGCGTGCTGAACCAAACGCCATCCAGCGAGGGGTCATTTCGACAAAGTGCGCCGAGATAGACACTGAAATCCCCCATCTGCTGGGTGTCTCCAAGTCGGTGCTCGACAACGTTATTTTCTGTCATCAGGAAGAAACGTGGTGGCCACTCTCGGAACCCTCTGCGTTGAAGAAGAAATTCGACGACATTTTCGAGGCCACGAGGTACGCCCAGTCGATCCTTTCCGTGTGCTGTATAAATAACGTTTACAGGTACACGAAAGCGCTTGACTCTATCAAGGCGCTACGCAAAGACCGCGTCGCGGATCTCAAAGCAGACAAGGAACGTCTCGAGTCCCTATCGAAGGAAAAAGCCCACGCAGACAAACTCCGTGCGCGTATAGTCGAACTGAACAACAACATCACCTCCAAGCAGCTCCAATACGAGGAGTGCAAGGGGCAATACGAGGAACTCGTCAAGAACAATGCGCATTTCTACGAGTCTGCGACCAAGTTTCGGGAGCTGTATGTCAAGGTGGAGAACTTGCAACAGAAGAAGGAACATTATCAGCAAGAACTCTCGGAAGCCCGGGAAACCGTGCAGGAGATCGAAGGTATGGCTATTGCCATGCTTATCCACGACGACTGAACGCTACTTCGGGCAGGTTCCGACGATGAGCTGCAATCTTGTTTGCGAAACTTTGACGAAAACATTGCCAAACAGAAGCAGAATCGAAGACGGCACGAATCGGAACGACAAGATCTCGAGGACGAGCTTGTGAAAGCTCGTCGCAAGCACGTCGAACTGGTCAATGAACACGGAGAGTTGGCTGCGGAGGCCAAGGTAACCATTTATCGCACAATGACGGTTCGCCTAACAACTGTTACATTATTTGACAGGCACATGAGCGTCGTTTGATAGAACGCGAAGAGCTCATTCGAGAGATCAGCAACAAGCATAATATCAAAGGATACAGCCACAGTCCCCTCGAGCGCGAAAAAGTCAACGAATTCATCCACCGACTGGGTGATCTTCAGAGCAAGCAACGTGCCGAGTATGAGAAGCTCCAGAGTGAGATCCGCGCGAAGAACGACGAGTTTAATCGCAAGTCGAGGCAGCTTCATACGGAGTTGGAGAGCCTTAAGATGCAGCGGAGCAATACTCGGGAGCAGATCGTCAGTCCCGTTGTTATTTTTGCCCGCTTGATTGCTGACCCGGTTCATTTCGAATGCGCCAGAAAGAGAAACAGGGGGCGATATCAAAGGCGGAGATGTCAGTCGAAACGATGCAAGGACTGGCTTCGGAGCTTCGGACATTATCTGGGGACATCGAGGAGAAGAAGCTACGACTCGAAAAAGTCAAGAGGGACATCAAGGCAGCCAACTTTGAGGAGCGTTTGAGCGAGCGCGCCTCCAAGGCGAGAGTGATGGAGGACAAGCGAGACGTCTTGAATGCAGAGCTCAGGTCGCTGAGTTTGCAGGCGGATTCAAGGGCAAGGCTGGACTTGAAGCGATCGGAAGTGAGGAGCAGGACGCTCGAAGTCAAAAACACGTGCGTAGGCTTTCTAGGCAGAGTTGGACGTTTGAACTGGGTTGCTGACGAGTGTCTTGCAGGCTCGAGATGTGCAATCCCAAGTACAGGAAGCTGGTCGGCAAGGATGCACGTGCAGAGAATATGGAGCGCGAGATCGACCGCATCGCAAGGTTTGCTTGTACGCCACTTCGTGACACCTCTGCTGATTATATGCGGGTGTAGAGACAAAGAACATGACCTTGCAGAAGCAGAAGGTGAATTGGCAGCTGTCAATAAGACGCTGCAGACGGCCGAGACGACCATCTCGCAAGCGAAATCGCAACTCAAGACTAAGCGAGAAGAGCTTAAACGTACGTGCTTACTCTCAGCTTTGCGTTTTTTCTTGGTTGACGTGGCATCCCTCATGGAGAACTTGAGAAAATATTGAGGGATGGGGTTGGTGGTGTTCCTCTGGACGAGGCACTCGCAGAAGCACGACGAAATGTTGCTGACATGACCAGGTATGCACTTGGATGCCTTTTATTGATAGATTGACATGGTTATACGCATTCCAAAATAGCGAAACGAGCAACAAAGCTGGCATGGTAGAGGTGTACCAGACGTTCCTCAGAGTTGGTAAGGCAAAGAAAACTTGCCAAGCCTGCAATCGGCACATGGACGACAGGGAGCTCGCCGTGTTCGAGAAATACGTGCGTTGGTGGTCTTTGCGGGGTTCATTCAAGTCGGAATTGATCGCTTTCGCTGCATGTAGCTCAACGAGCAAATCAGAAAGAGTTCTCCTGAGGTCGTGCAACAGGAAGTTGCCCAACTGAAGGAATGGGAAGGAGAGGTGTCCCGATTGGAGGGTTTCTTGCCCCACCAGGCGTCAAGGGACCGGGTGAAACACGGCGATATCCCGGGGCTAGAAAAACAGATCAAGGTTGCCGAGTCCGAGGTCCCCTCTGCGAGCGAGGAGTCCGAACAGGTACGGACGCATTGTTTTGACTAAGCATGGTTCGCGAATTCAACTCCGTTTGTCAGACCGCCCAAAAGGTCAACAATATCAAGAAAGACATCCGGGATATTACCACGCTGAAACAGCATGCTGCGGCCATCACGAAGAACCAATCTGAAATCGAGCGCCTTAAGACCGAAATTACGAATTTGGAAGAGGAACTCAGTTCGACTGGGAGCACCAAGACGGCCGACGACGTGCAGGGCGAGTTAGATGCCCTCTCGAATGAGATGTAAGCGTACGTCCGTCGTACTATGTGCGTGATGACTAATGCTCCACCCGATAGTCGCGCGAACGAGCGGGAGCGTCAGGCAATCATGACCGAGCGCGACCGCCAGAACTCGTCGCTCCGGACGTACGAAGGTGACCTTCACTCCATGGAGAAGAAAGAAAATACGCTCTCGAATCAAATCCGAGACAAGGATATCATGGAGGAACGGATCGTTGTCATGACGAACGAGATCAGTGCGCTGAGCGCTAGACTTAAGGTTTTATTCAGTGTGCATCTGTTATGTGCACGGACTAACACCGCGATTTCCTAGGAATTGGATGGGAAGCTCTCCGAAGCACAGGCGCCTATTCAGCGGCTGGAACAGGAACATCAACAGGTTCAGGCCGATCTGAATGCGAGGATGGCCGAGGCGCAACGATCCACGCAGGAGATGAACATGAGCGTAGACAAGCTCGACAATACCAACAAGGTTCTCGATCGGTGAGTGCCTATCATCTCCTCTTTTCGACTCAGCTGCCTAATTATGTGCTAGATATGTGCGTGAAAAACGCGCCCAGTTGCTGACAGATTGCGCTGGGAGGATTGAGCAGTATGAAGGGGAGATTACGGAATTCGGAATCAAAATCGAGGGCGTGCGTGAGACGGTCGCCAAAATTGACCGGGAGATCAACGAAAGCGGAAGCTCGATTTCGAGGCTGCGGGACAACATCCGGATGAGAAGATTGGTCAAGGACATCGAGGCTACGCAGGCAGAGATCGATTCGTACGACATGGAGGGAGCGGCGAAGGCCAAGAGGACTTTTGAGGACCGTTATCAGGTCGAGAAGCAGCGTGAGACAGAGATGCAGAGCAAGGTGGGTGTGGCGCCTTCTTTTCATGGCGCCTGCATCGCATTCATTTCGTGGAGCTGACTATCGGAGTTTCTATAGTACGCTCACATTGGTGGGGAGATAAGTTCCCATAACGAGACGTTAAAACAGGTGGAGAAGGACATGCGGGAATACAAGGATATCAATAAGCGATATACCGATCAGCTTGTGAAAGTCAAGGTGAGGGTTCGATGATGGTAATAAAGGTTGTGGCGCTAATGAAGAATTATGAATAGATGTCGGACATGGCAAACAATGACCTGGAAAAGTATGCGAAAGCGTTGGACAAGTGAGTGTTTGTCTTTCCTGAATGATAGACTTTTTGACGTACGGTAGTGCGATCATGAAGTATCACGGCCTAAAGATGGAGGAAGTGAACGACACGATGCGGCACTTGTGGAACAAGACGTATCAGGGAACAGGTATGCTAAGCTGACGGAACTTCCGATTAGGTCGCTCATGGGATTGGGCAGACATCGACGGGATTAAAATACGGTCGGATGTGGAAGGCGGAGCTTCGAAACGGTCGTATAACTATCGGGTGAGCTTCTTTCGGAGCAAAGTGGTCCGAGTTTGTTGCTAAGCTTCGCGCTAGGTTGTTATGACGAAGGACCAAGTTGAGATGGATATGCGGGGACGGTGTTCCGCTGGACAAAAAATGCTTGCTTCGATCATCATCCGGCTGGCGCTGTCCGACTCGTTCGGGCAGAACTGCGGGATACTGGCATTGGATGAGCCGACGAATGCGCTGGACGTCGAGAACATTGACGCCTTGGCGGAGAGCCTCGTTGAGTAAGTGCGGCGTTTTGTATAATGAGGGTGGGGCTAAAGTGGGTATGAACGTCGCACAGGATCATCAACGAACGAAAGAACCGGTCCAATTTCCAACTGATCATCATCACCCACGACGAAAATTTCCTGCGGAAATTGGGGCAGGGTGACGTGATCGAGTACTATTGGTGAGGAGGTCTGCGCTTTGTGCGGTTCGGTTTTTTTCTGACAGACTTTTTGTAGGCGTGTTTCGCGGGACTCTAGACAAAAGTCAGTGATCGAACGGCAGAGGTTCCGGTAGATGTGTGATTTGTATTTTTGTACCCCCTGTTAGTTATTTTTGCTTGGATGGCGAGATGCTTCTTTTCATTTTGGATCCGCGAGTCATGTGGACATGCATACATATGATGGTGACGTGTCTCTGAGTTGGGACCTCGACAGCGCCGGACATGTCTATACGCGGAACCTTACGGCAGATGATGACCCGAACAGCTTGCCGTGACTTTTATCTCTTCCTCCTCCTCCCTCCTTAATAATGTCCTGGCGACCGCTCTCCAGCCATTCCTCCTTCTCGATGGCCCAGCCTCCGCCGTCAAATCTCTCCCCAAGAGGACTCCTCACACTCCCAGTCAGTCCACTCGTCCCCGTTCCTGCACCGCTCCGTCTGACCCTAGTTCGGCGCTAGCTTCGCCTCTGCAATCCTCCTCCCGCCGTGGGCAAGGTCCGCTCATGTAGTGTCACCCCCGTCCTCGACGTCCGCCTCGACGACGTACTCGCACGTCGCCACTTGCCCCCGATAGGCCTTAAAGACCTCGAAGAGTACCTCCTCTACGTCGAACACGCGCCCGAAAACCTCTACTTCATCCTCTGGCTCAAGGACTACACCGCCCGCTACCAGGCCTGGGTTCAACGCGAGAAGACGTCCCTCATTAACAAAAAGGAAAAGATGGCCTCCAAATCGCAGCGCCAAAACTTTATGCTCCCACCGACGCCGGACCCTTCGCTCGCCATGTTTTATCAGCGCGCCAAGCAGACGTTTTTCACGCCCAACGGCGAGTACGAGCTCAATATTCCCTCGGATGTTCTCGCACCGTTCCATTATAGCCCGCATGCCCATCCGCATCCGCACAACCACAACCGGTCGTTGCTGTGGCATTCGCAGAGCGTGCATCCCGACCCTGCCGTGTTTGCCGAGGTGGCGATCGAGACGCGGAACATGCTCGAGGAGTCGCTCAAGCGGTTCGTGCGTGCGGCGTCAACTAACGTGGGGTCGCAGCGGGCCGTGTGTGGCATCATTGGCGGCTGTGTCTTCACGCTCGGCTCCGGGATGGTTCCCTTGCTGATGACGACCGGGCGCTGGAACGCCGGTCCTCATGGGTATCTGATTCGTCTGGTCGCTTTCCCAGGTCTCTGGTTCGGTTTGACGATATTGATTGCCAGTCTGCAAGGCGTAAGTAGGACCCATGTTGGTATGACGACCAACTGAGCACCGTCGTACAGGTCTGTTTGATGATTTATTTCTTTGGCGACCTTCGCCAGCTGCGCAAGTTTGAGCTCACCCGACCGACGATATCGCGGCCGATTCCTATGCCTATTTCGTCCCCCCTGCCTCCCGGTCGTCCCTCGTTTGTACCCTCCCGCAGAGCGCCACCCGTACCAGAAAAAACCGTTGGACCGATACCGCCCCCATCTTTGCCCCTCGATTCCCCCATCTCGTTCGTCACGCCCATCCCTCCCCATCCCCAATTTTCTACCACGAGTCTGGCCAGGACGTCGTGCGACTCGTACGAATCGGATGGGTGTCCGTCGGTAGACATTGATATCTCGCCTGCGTTTTTCGACGACGTGCCTGCGCCGGAGGGTCCTGCGACGGCGTCGTGTCTGCATCGGCCCGAATACCGGTTATCGCCGCCCTCTGTCACGTATTTGGAGCCTGCTCATGCACGGTCGGAGGCGCGGTCCCGCGGACTGACTATTCGGCCACCTGCCGCGAATATTACCGTCATGGTGGATTCGAGTCAAGCGAGTACGCGGAGCCCGCGGAGTATGAGAAGCGCGTCCGAGTATGGTCCGACGGCGGGGTTCATCCCGAATGGGTATAGCGACAATAGCACGACGAGTCTGAGCGAGACCATGCGGTGGCTGCGCAGTCAACGAAGTGCATGTTACTTTGACTTTGACGCGTTGCCGCCGAATAGCGTGAGGGCCGGTCATCGTCATCGACATCGTCACCGTCACGACAGCATGAGTGGGGCCGACGTTGTGTCGGTGCGCGCGAATGCGAACGGGCTGCCGTCGTGTGCGGCCGTTGGTCTGGAGCCGCCGAGTCCGCATGGGTCTGCGCCGTCATTTTCCTCCCCGACGCTCGGGGGCGTCGGCCACTTTCTCGGACGCGCGCAGTACAAATGTAACCAACGCACGTCGGCGACGTTGACCTCTCCACCATGGGACAGGAGCACGTTTTCAGAGACATCGTCGATCCGTTCGACCAGACGGTTCCGGTACTGGTTTTCCACGCTGATACCGTCGTTCACGGCGGGTGTGCCTGCGTTTGCGGCACCGTTGACGCTGATACAGTCGCCGGCGGTGAAACGTGTGCAGTGGGAGGTGGTCATTCGGGCTGCGTTTCTGGCGGCGTTGATTGCGGGCACGTTGACGGGGCTCGTGGTCGGTCTCGTGCCTTGAAGTTTGGGCTTTCGATGTTTATATTCCGCGTGAGTTTGTTTTTTTTGCGTTGTCTTGGGTGTTACCGTGCTTACTGGTAGGCGTCTGTCTTCTAGGGCGCATGGAAGGCGCTGTGTTGCTTTCATTGTGTTCGTCTGCTCGTGCCGTGCCGTTGTCGATATCGTTTCGCATCTGCGCACGCTTGTGCGTGTGCCATCGGGGGACGTTTGGTCGTCCCAATCTCTGCAGCATATACCTTGTTGTTGTTCACCTCGCCAGCTATACGTAGCATCCGTGTCACCCACTCCGACTAAACCTAGATACACCATCGACGCGCCACCCTGTCATCCTCCGAGTCTTTGCGCACAGGCGCACACACCGTACATACTATGATACCTACGCTCCTTGTTGCTTTCCATCGTCGCTCTTCATTACATGACCATTCATTCGTTCATCTTTAGCTCTAGCTCGCAGCATTGTTGTATTTTTTTCGTCGCATTACTGTTTTGCTTTGTCTACATATATATTTTTTACTTTTCTACTTTACGAGTCGAGAGGCTCCTTGCGGCTAGGTAGCTGGTTGGGCTGGTTTATCGGTTTCTGGTCGTGGGTGATCGATTGATCGATGTCGTTTGGCTGTACGCTGGGCCTATGACGTGTTTCATGATCAGACCCACTGGGTCTACGTTTATCGGTTACTGTCTAGATGTTTCTCACAAAATGTATTAGTGGTGAACCTACTAAACGACATCACGATACGAGTTGCGAAGAATGGTTCTAAAGGGATATTTCAACTTTCGCTTCTTGTGAACCCTCAGGCCTCATCTCATGCGACGTTGGGATTATCGATGTGTGCCTCGACCCCGGTCAACTGAGCCCCCTCCAAAAGAAAGGGAAGAGCAAAGAGAGTGATACACGTGGGACAGGCGTGAAGAGCTGTCAAAGCCCTCCTAGATGAGGCCATCTTGATCAAGACACAGCCAAGCGGTCTGGGGCAAAAGGTTTGTCATTATTTGTTCAAGCAAACAGTGACTTGCCGTCACGCTCAACCAGGGTCGAACTTCAGCTTCAGCGCTCGGCGCTCGTGATACCAGACGATAATTCGCTCTCGCAGAGCAACTGGCGTAGGAGCAGGCTTCTAAATCTGGCAAATTCGAGGAGACAAGGCTTTGGCATGCCCCAACCCAGCGTGACATTGTCACAGTTTGTACATATCTAACCGACCAAACAAGCCAGCGCTCGTGCTATCTGTCCAGATCATCTATATGCAAAGCACTGCACATAATTTCCGGTTGACAAGGAACCCCCTAAGTGAGGACCCCAAGTGCCGAGAACTGGCGCCTGAGGCGCACCTCAATGCGTAACATTGCTGGCGCGCCCCACGGAAACGAACAAGGTTTAAGAGGGTTTCAACATCGTGTGCGCTAAAGTGAGGCTTTCTGCTTCTCTCACTGCAGATGCTCAGGGAAAATTCCAACAACTCTGCGTCTTCAAGGAACCTAGTTGTCTGTATCGATGGGACATCAAACAAGTTTGGTCGAGAGGTGATTGGTGATAGCTATCATGATCTGCGTCTGTGTGCTCGTCGAAACTAACAAATCTGCATGCAGAACACAAATGTCGTGAAGTTGTACAGGCGGATCCAATTGGACAGCGGAGAAAGCTCTGAACCCAAGCAACACGCGTATTACTCCAGCGGAATAGGTACACATGCCCAGAATTTACCTTTTCTACATCGTGTAGAGAAAGTCATATCTGATTCCTTGGATATGGCTCTTGCTTGGTCGGTTTTCATGAATCTCTGCTGTCTGCTCTGAGAACTCATTGAACTGGTTGTACAGGAACGTGGAGGTAAATGTCAAGGATGCCTATGGCTGGTTAGCAAGAAAGTATCAACAGGGAGACAAGATATATTTGTTTGGTGCCTTTAAATTTACTCTACCGCCCTGCGCGGCGAATGATAACAGATGGTCACAGGTTTCTCCCGAGGAGCATATCAAGTACGGGTACTCGCTAGTTTGATCCACGAGGTAAGAATTCATGAATTGTTAGGTAGCAATTAGTGGCTGAGCAATTACAACAGGTCGGTCTCATCAAGACCCCAACGGAGAAACAAATCGAGATGTCAGTAGCTTTTTCGGCATTCTGAGTGCGGTTCTCCACAAGATTTTCCAACAGGGCATTTGGACATTACCGGTCTATCCACCCTCACAAACCCGAGACGAGGGAAACAGCAACGGAATTCAAAAAGACATATTGCTGGCGCAATGTGAGGATTCATTTTATCGGGGTCTGGTAAGACCAATTCCTGGGTCCTAGAGTATCACAGCCTGACGTTGATCAGGGACACGGTATCTTCTGTGGGTCTCATCAAAGGAGATGTTTTCGTTTCCACTTCTGCATCAGCAACGAATGCCTCCCATTTCCGACATGCGCTCGCCCTGGATGAACGTCGAGTCAAGTTCATGCCGGAATACTTTCGGGAAATAAATGCACATCATCATAACAAGCTTCGACCAGAGACAATCGAACCGTGTACCATCAAAGAAGTCTGGTTTTCGGGATGCCATGCTGATGTGTACGTGACGTTCGTCGTTACCAGCCGACGAACATCACTCATCTTAACATTCAGAGGTGGGGTTAGTCGACCTGGGCAGCCTCATCATGCTGGAAACGTTTCGCTTTTGTGGATGCAGTACGAAGCCTTTCAGGAGGGTCTCAAATTTAAACCAGTGGATTATACCTGGGTTGTGGAGGACATACGTTATGGCAGATGTGACTCGCTGACAGCTGGGTGGTGGCTACTGGAGCTCGCATTCCCGTTCCAACACCAAGTATCATTTAGTGGTACTGGCAAAAATAAGATGGGGTAATGTGATCTTGGTAGATTCCGTTTCATGGCTGATAATAACCGTATGCAGGTGGCACTGGTTCCGACCCCGGCGCATCATTCCTGGTCAGATTATACACCCCTCTGTTCGGTGCCGGGATATGTATAGCCCTCGGGCAGCTTTGGGAAACGGCATAGAGATCCCAACCACACTAGAAGGATCCTCTGTCGACACAATATGTGATTCGGTATCGAAGATCGATCGCTCTTACCAGTCGATGTCGATAGACTCAATTGCATTGTTGGCTTGGATTCAACGCTATGGTGCGCCTGAATTGGGACTTCTACTTAAGTCCGGTGAGTTACGTTGCCACTGAAGTGTTCGGCCTATCTCATGCATTTCATGTAAGGACTACTTAACCCTAGAGCCATAGACAGGGCTAAATGGTCGGAATACACCCGAGTTCAGTCTGATTTGGACAAGTTTGTTGCGAACATCGCTTATTCATCAGTTCGTAAGTTAGAATTCGTACGTCCCCCTGGGTGTTGCCTAACAGTGCATCACCTCCTACAGTCAGCCTCGCTGGTAAACGCAGGACAAGGGTTGAGCGGCCCGCGAAGGTAGCCAAGGAATGTCTCCAACGCATTCTGTCCTCCTTTGGGCATCCCGATCTTGCAAGAGCACTTTCTCTTCTACCGCACCTAACGAAGAACCAGACTGTTCAACGACAGATCATTGTTGCTGATGAGGTTATTCTGGCTCTCGTTGATGCGTTGGAGTCATCGACGAAGACTCCGCGCGGGAATACTTTGGTTGTGGATAGTATTTGCCAACTGTTGCAGACAAAGGATAGTGCGTGCGGTTCGTTCCATCTTAGGTGTATGCTCATCGCTGGCACAGCTGAATTACGAGACAAGCTTGTTGCTAGGCTGACAGATGAAACCTCACCTAACGGGCCCAGAGTATTGTCTTCACTTTTGAGGTTGTTGGAAACAAACGGTAATTTAGTTTGTTGGTCATGGATCCCACTAACATACATTGTTTAGAACCCAATCTGGCATTGGCTGCCCTTCGAGTGATTGTGCTACTGCTGAGATCAGGAGACGGCGTAGTTTCGCATATTCCTGAATTTTCAACCGCACATTCCGCGCGCCAAATGTTGAAAACGAAGGTTAAGAAGCTGGCGGAACATGGATGCGGTTCTGTCGGTTTGATGGCTGTAGGCGCCTTTGAAGTATTGCGTCGACCGAGTAAGTACTACTTGCATGACGTAGTACAGTTTGCTTACGGGCGATGCTGCAGATGAACATGTACATGACCTCAAATTTTCCAATATCTTGGCGTACCTTGCCAGTACGCTGAGGCTAGATGTCGAAGAAAGCGAGACGGGTGGTTACGGTGACAATAGTGGTGACCACCTGGACCTCCCTCTGCCCAACGTCGCGATTGGTAAGCGACTTGTACTCTGCAGTTCTCTTACTAACCTGCGACAGGATCATCTTGGATCGATGATCAAATTGTTCAAAAAATAAGCTTGGCTACTAAATCATACTATACTGACAAACGCACGTCTGGCACCCTCGCATTCTTAAGGCTATGGAAATGTAAGTACTACTAGTCCCATTTGAGGAGCTTGCTTATGACCGGCGACTTCATACCAGATTCAGGTCCAGCAATACGCAAACGATTACTGCAACAGCCGGTCATGGAGAACTTCGTCAGGCAGTTACGGCGAAAGGAGAGCTCGCTGCTAGCAGCATACGCACTGACGACGTGTTTACTATCTCGTACGTTACCTTGTTCCCTTCAGAGACTAAAAATCGGTTTGGTTGAAGAATAGATTAGGCCCGTGGGGTTCTAGCAATCCTAATCCCGAACATATCTTGGATAGAATTTTTCCGTCTATCGTCACAATGCTCAGAAAGGGCTGGTTTGACGATGCAGTGGGTCTAGTCGAGGGCTTTGAGATCTTCCATCGATTCATCGAACTCATGCGAGATATGAGGCCTAGTACTTATCTTCCTTCTCTTGATTCAGCCGGAGTACTGATTTGTCGGGCTCAGAAAAGTTGAAAGAAGGTATTGAAAAGGAGATCTACGAGGCATTGAAGGAGAAACTTGAAACTGGTAAACATGATGGGATCCGAACGAGCCTGTGTTGTATCGAAATTCTTGGTACGCTTAATTGCCTTACTCGCGTGTCTATGGCTGAAACGTGTGCAGAAGGTAAAAGCGCTCATCCCGCAAGACCTCCAGCACCTGAGAAGTTGTGTTCGATGACGCGATCTGTCTCTAATGACTCAGATTCAGCACAGGCTGCGAATTCTGACAACTCACACGCCCCCGGTTCGACGAGCATTGTGACACGTCTTGTGGAAGAAAGTTTGGGGTGCTTGAAGGATGGACTTTGGGAGAATCAAGAAAAATGTGTCAATATTCTGTCTGCACTGTCTCAGACCGGTACGTAGGGACCGTAGGGTCTTTCGCTCTCCAGCCCGGAGTGCTAACAATCTAGCTAGAGATTGGCCAGGGGGTTATCCGCTTACGCGTAGTCGAAATAGTGGGAATGCTACTCCCAGAGTATCGCTGGAAAGGGAAAGGCAAGCAAGCCGTGTTGTTCGGAAACCAACTCATATCAGGAGACAACTCCGCATCGAATTCCTCTGTATTGCCTTCCCAAATGCTAGGCCCTGCTTGTGCGTTGTACTCGCTGGCCAGGAACGGTAAGTCTTGGGACTTGCCGCCTTATGATATCTAAATCTTCATCCATAGAGTTAATACGAAAGCATATCCAGGAGTCCGAGCAGTATACCACCGTGAGAGGTCGATATCTCCTTGGGTCACTTGTCACGTCAGGTCCCATCTCGGTTGTGATAGCTAAGATGATCAAGGCCGTGGATGACGGATTCTCATATGACGGCATCGGCTCTGTTCCGGACCCAGTTCCGCCCGTAGCCCAGCGCGTGTTGGGTTGGAAGGTGTTGCTTACAGTCCACGTCTGGAGCCCCTTACGCAGGCTTGTCGAGAGAAAAGAAATCGCCACTTCGCGATATGATGGTAGGTTCTGGGGTGGTGCAGGCCCGGACGAGGTCGGCCCAATAGTCCCTAGACAAGAACTACTAGTAGCAGCCCCAGTACGTGCGTTTGATCTATCTTAGATTTCCTGCCGAAAACCATGTTTTATAGACTCAGACATTTACTGAAGCCAGAATTGAAGAGATCCCCAGAGAAAGACCCAGACGAGCGGATACACATTCTATCCCCTACCACCAGTTCGACACCTACCACCAGCCCGTCACCCACCACCAGTTCGAGACCTACCATCAGCCCGAGACCTACCACCAGTTCGAGACCTACCACCAGCCTGAGACCTACCACCAGTTCAGCACCTACCACTAGTTCGGCGGTCACGGATAGTCACGGATAGTCACACTGCTTAGTTCAGACACTATTTGCATGATAATTAATGTGGGAGGCATGATCTGAGGCCCGTAGTGATGTGCAGGGCCTGGGTCGGGCTTACAAGGGCTCAGACCCAGTTGAATCATGGGCCCGAGCCGCAACTTGTCCAATGGCTGACACGATTGATGGCAACGGCATCGACGACGTACTCGAGACACCCCCAGCACCACCTGAACGATCCGATGAAGCCACGAAGCAACCCGAGCGTCGAGCCTGAGGGGGAGGAGGTTAGATCTGAGCTTCGACGAAGAACCTACTGAAGACGATACGGACACGACGGCAGCGTCGTAATGCATTGAGGATGCTGGAAGTGTGCCGACGAAGCTACAAAACACGTTAGAACGTCAGCACGAACATTTGGAGCAGAAAGGCTTACCTAGGAGGGCTGGAATTGATCCAGGCGATCCGGGAAACGAGGCGCACACGTCGAGACAATCCAAGCGTGATGAGTGTGGTGTATGCGTGCCGAAGAAGTATTAGAACGCGGGCGCGAAGGCTTAGAGCAGGGTGAGGAGGAGGACATACAGCTCCAAAGGATCCAGACGATGCCCACGGCAATAGGTAACGTCCTAGGAACGTCAGAAACGAGCGCGCCGATGAAACGCACGCACCACGTCGAGACACCAGGCCAGAAGGCCCTAGAGGCGTCGAGAGGCGTCGAGAATGATTGGGACCGCCGAAACGTTATCTAAAACGCCGAGTACGATAGTATAGACCGTGGAAGCCAGCAGGACCAGCGCGTCATCAAAACGAATGTGCCATGTCAAGTTAGAGGGCCAGGAGGCTAGCTGGGCGAGCAGGAGGCGATAGGACGATTCGAGCCACGTAAATGTTGGCGACGGTGTCGAATGGGATGGGAACGAGTGTCGGATGGATGGCGCAACGAGTGGCGCATGCTACGACTCGAAACAGACGAGGTCAATGATTGGAATATAATATATAAATTGAAGCCGACAGCGCTTGCGAGGCGCGACCCTCCAAAAGAAAGGGAAAAGCAAAGAGAGCGACACTCGTGGGAGAGACACGAAGAGCCATCAAAGAAGCCCTGGTGGATCAGACCATCTTGATCAAGACACAGCCGAACTTGGAGATTACCAAGAGAATCGCAACACATCAACAAGTTCATCTGCAAGTACATCATTGTCAAAGATACCACAGGATGCCCACATCTTATGCTGGGCTCAAGTGCAGGAAATTTGCTGTCAGTTGTTCAGAACCCAAACTGAAGTCGATTGTCTGAGACTGCTTCTAGACCAAAACAATGGAAGAGACTACATGCAAAGCACTTCCGGCGTAGGCCTAAGCCACGGGAATGCGATGGTTTCAGTAACGGCGACGTCCGTAAATGGATCACCTACCCACACCTAGAAACTGCCTCACTCTTCGTCTTGGCTCACCTCCGTATATGAGCTACGTATTTGCCATGGCATTCCCAAGCGACGATGCAGAGTGTTGAGGATCACCCCATAATCATAAGGATGCGGGGAAAAGTGAACCTAGCGCGCGGTTCGAGTGATCAACGTGGTCAAAACCGGCTATGACGAGACTGGCGAGACCCTGGAACCGTGACGTGTCTGACGCCGCATACTAACCAGCGGGATGCCGCCAATCTAAGACTCGAGATACGTCAACGCTCGATTCAGATGTTCAAATGTCTACCAAGTGTACATCAGAGATGAGACGTACGCGAAACACATTACATGGTCCTTACCTCACGGTGGAATGACCCAGCCTCTGCGCTGAAAACAATTGTTTGATGTTCAAGTCTTTTCCGAGCTTGGGTTCGGATAAGCTCCAAGTCATTCCAGACTACCCATCTAAGATATGACATTGCAAGAGTGCTCAGAGATGAGGGAACGGAGTGAGATGCGAGGAGTCATTCCCACGCACCTCCGCAAATTCCAAGACCTCAGCAACTTTGTTGGTCTGTAGGTACATCACCGTGGTACATAATACCAACACCAAACTGTCTAACCCTCGACACGATTCACAAGTAAACAAGAGCGATGAATCCGGGGTATCGAGACTCGAGCAACGCCAGCATCCCTGCAAACAACCCCACATGCAAAAAGCGTGAAACCACCCTTCCTTCCCGCGGACCGCCAACCACGCGTGATGAGACGGCGTATCCATCAGCTGGCACACGCCGTGACCCTCCGACTCCGATTCTGCCGTCAAAGGTTACAAACAACGCGGTCCCGAAACAAGTTGAACGACTACCATAGGTGTTATAGTGGCGCCAGCGAACTGGCAGTGGCAGCGTCAGGATCGCCTAAATCTTCTGTCACTCTTGGGCAACGTGGCAGGAATCCAGGTTTCCTTTGTCCCATCGACCATATGTAGTCCATCTCGCATAGAAGAGAGAGGACAAATGCCAACCCCCCAGAGCAACGCGTCGGCTGGGTAGAAGCAAAAGTCAGCAAGCGATAAGACGAGCAGCAAGCCTCCATTCACCACATTTCGTGATCCGACATCGACCAGAGAACATCTCACCTGACGCTCAAGCCGATTCAGCCGGGGCTGGACGCGTGTTGAATGGTCCCGATTCGTTCGCCATTCGCTGACTTGTAGCGAACTTTCGTGAGCATTTTCCGAGTGTTAAGTGATTGCCACGTACATCAGCGTGGCCAGTGTAAGGTTGTTCAGAGTGGGAGTCCGTTGAGTTCCCAGGCCGGGCGAGTTTCAATTTTTTCAACAGACAGCGTGAAGGACAGACGTTGAGCGGAGGAGCGAGGAGGAGAGGATCGAGCAGCGGGGAGTAAAAGACGTGGGTGGAAGACGACGCATTGTTTGAGGGCATAATTTGCCACAGGTCGCTGCTGCCCGCTCCGAACAATCTAGACCGGCAGCTACACGCCTGAACATGTTGAAAACAGATGTATCATGACGCTCTATTGAGTACTTTCTAAATCTGATATGATTTCCACGTACGTCATCGAGACCACTAGGCTGACGAAGACGAGAACTGGTTCGGAATAACACTACTAGGCACGCCCAAGAGGAGACAGACTTGGTGCATCGCAACGACCAACTTGACTGGCGCCGAGCCGGTCAACAGCGCAGCCTACCTTGTGGTGTCATCGCTGGAAACCGCCCGGAAGGGCGGAAACACTAAGTGGCGCTCTGGCAGAACAGAACGTGCACGGGCGTAGTATTGAGAGGAACAGAAGACAGGAAGACAGGTCTAGCCACGTCGTAGGCAAGGCCTATATATAATGCTGGGGCAGAGGGTATGACGTCAAAGGAATCTAGTGGAGTGCTATGTGGATGACGTCGTATGAGGAATGAAGTGGAGTGTGTGAGGGATTGGTATGCAGATGACGTCGTGCTTACCATGCAGCCGCTAGCACCAGGTCGTAAACAGAGTCGACGGTCACCTCCTGTCACCATATCATCAGCATCTTCAATGGCACGGAAAACCTTCACTCACCACGTCTACTTCGCAGGACAAATCGTTGAAACTATAACTGAATTCTCGAACCGGACGCCAGACACTAAGAGCTGCTTCGGCATGTCTCTGGCAGTTGTGCTATTTGCCCTCCTGTTTCCCTCTTGACGAACTGGAGACGGAATAACCAAGACATGAGCCCTGGTTGGAGAGTTACGATGAATGCTGTTGGTCAGCGTAAGAATCACAGCGATAACTGGTAGTGAACAATGAAAAACGTTGCACCTAAGTGAACGACGATCCGCGACTTTCATGTAAATTCCTGCCGAGGGGATTGGTTCCTGCCCGCGTTGTTAATCTGGCGTTCTTCGTTGTTCATCGTGCGTATTGAGGTATTTGGCGCTGAAAGTGTGGTCAAGGAGAAGGCAACTGAGGGTGATGGTGGATGAGCGAAGGGGCAGAGCAGCGAGAGTCGAGCGTGAACGGACCATGATGACCAGTCCCGCTGCCATGCGATGATAGACCCATGACTGGAGAGTGGCTCTGTCGTGACGCTTCGTTAGCGCTGTCTCATGTTAAACGATTGTCACGTACGGGAGCGCGCTTCAGTATGATCAGCGGGAGCCTGAGGTGCCAGCGATAAACTTTGCAAAGGAAATAAAGAGCAGTGCGACTCGGTACGGTATGACCGCGTTACTGGCACCCCTGCACGCAAATAAGCCATCCAAGGAGGTCGAAGATAGCGGACAGGAATGATAGGAGGTTCCAATATAAACGAACGGGTTCCAATCCAGATGCCATGCGATATGGGGCCATGACTGGAGAGTGACATCGTTCGCAGACCGCAGTGTTGAAGGACAGCATGATGAATGCAGGGGTTGAGCGACGTGCTCGGCGGGTGTTTCATGTAATCTCGAGGCAGCGAGAAGGAGAGGATCGAGAAGAGGGGAGAGGTGGGTGTCGAGTTTGAGAAGCGACGTACCCGGGGCTCGTATTTATACTTCCACAAGCTGGTCGATCCGCGGAGGAATTTTTGGCATTCAGGGTCGGGCACGGACGGCGAGTACGTGGAGCTTTCCAGAGTGGAGAAGAATTGCCCAAGCGAATGCCGGGCTCCCCAGCCACAAGCGCCATTGCCCTCAGGATGCCAGGATTCCATTGACGCTGTGGCTCAAAACGGCCCCGGCATACTTGGAATGCAGCATTATCACCAGTTTTCATTGTACCGCGCTGTCTGTCGGCGGTTCAGTTCGGGGCCCACCAGAATTCCAGATCGAAGTCGATTATGGACTGCCGCTTCATAGGAACGACAATCCAGAGCCACTTCAGTGATAGCGACGTCCACGAACGACCACCTATCTACGCCCCAAAGATGTCTCACCCTCTCGTCTTCGGTCACCTTTGCATAACGAGCAAAGACGTTGGGGTATTGCGCTACCTCGGCAGTCCCGAGTGACATGCGCCGAGCGTTGAGGATCACCCCAGCAACAACCAGATCTGCGAGGGTCAACGTGTCCAACGCGACATAACCCGAGGAACGCGTCACAAGGTGAGCCTCGAGGTACTTTAGCGCGCGACTCATGCGTTCGACGTGTTTACCGAGTGCCTACTAATCGTATCAGGTACCGGTCATGTATGCGAAATGCGTTGATTCTCACCTCGCGATGGAACGGCCCAGCTACGCCAAGAATCAAGTGCATAATGTTCAGCGTTGGCCCCCAGATCTCGTGCTCTACAAAGTGAACCCACTGATCCACAAGAGCGGCCTCCTTTGCATGGTCACGCATACTCCGAGATCCGGCCTTTCCCTGATAGGAGGATCGTTTGAATAGTCAGCATTCTGCTTAATCATTCGCGACGGACGTACAATCCGGATGGCTTGCGTACAACTTCATGCTTACATCACTATTTTAGCCATTGATGAGTCCGCAGCATGATCGAAGGCGCGTTTTGATCGGTTGAGCCCCAATAGACGACCAGATACGGCGCAACGCCTATATGATTGAGAAGTTGAGCCATACCCGGAATGAGCAGTCAGCAGTCACAGCTCTTTTAAAGCCTGCGAGTATAAGGCAATCTGTCCACTCGTGAAACTGTATCTGTCGTCTGATCACCGACGAACCCTATGAGTGCACAATATGAGCACTTCTCACGTAGTATGAAGGGAGAATTCAATCGTGTGCATCCGCCATTTGAGATTACTGAAGGGGAACTCTTTTGAAGTCAGTTGAATCGGCGCACATCATTAATAAACAGCCCTGCGGAGCGTGAATTGAAGGTTGAACTTGAATGGAAGCGAGGCCGCTACGCCCACGAGTAGAATCTGCGCACGTACGACTTAAAGGTGTTGTCTCTGGCAGAGCCAATTCAAGTCTGTGTAAGTTTGTCATGAGAAGAACTACGGAGTGTTCGTGGGTATTGTCCGATTGTGTGCCGAGGAAAAAAAAGATTCTAGATCGCTTATCCAATGCACCCCCTAATCCCCACTGCGTCAACTTGTCATCAACCTAAGATTGGAAACGGAGCGCCGACGAGGAAAACGGCGGACGACCGTTGGATCTTCATACTAATGAGAGAAAGTGATGAGTAACTCAATTACGAAGTTTGTACTGCCTTTCTCAGGCAACAACAGCTTACCACCCAAAATGGGACCTCCGTTATCACCACCTCTACACCCCGCTCCGTGCATCTCGCTTTTAGGGACTCAAAGTCACGTAAATGCACTGAATTCTCGTCGCACGTAACGACACGCAATTTAGGTAGGACCTCGATAGCATCCAGAATGGGATACAACGTGTTTCGAGAGGTGTGTCGCGGATTTCGAAAGGAAAGGTGCTCGATCGAGGGTGAGAGTTCTGGGGCAAGCGGAACGATAACGGGAATGTTATAGACGACTAACTCCTCGAGGGCAGTGCACTGGCGCAGAAATGCCGCCGAGTCGAGGCTGAAATGGAGCAAGCGAAGTGAACGAAGATGGGAGGCATGGACTCCCAGGATGTGTCGCTCAGCGAGACCAGGAGATTCACGTAATTCCAGGATCCGAAGGGACGAGGCGGAGGAACCAAGAAGCCAGGTAAGAACTGCTTGTTGTGGGATGCGTGAGAGTGCGAGGTCATATAACGATACGCGTGCGGGGGGGCGTTGCGCAATGTCGTGAAGGCCTGCGTTTTGCGACTGACGCAAGACTGGCGTCTCCGCGGGGTGACGCCACGGCCAAGCAGCGATTTCTGCACCGATCTTCAAGAACTGGATGCGCGACCATATGCCCAGCAACTGAAACACCACCGGCGATTGTACGCCGCAGGACTGGAGATTGAGCGCTCGGATGCTTTGTCCCGAATCCTTGAGCTTGGCGAGCGTGAAGTGATCGAACTCGTGCAAACCATGAATGGTAAGCGATAGTTCGTAGAGTCTTGGGCAAGCCTGCAGCAATTGCGCAAAGGCTTCCGGCTGACAGGCTTCCTTCAGCGATCCTCCGATAGATATGGTGAGGGATCGGATGGCATGACTCATTGGCTTCCCACGGACTGCGGACGTTGTGAGCGCAGCACGGAACGATGCGATCGTCTCCAATTGCAATGTGGGGGTCTTGTGGAAGAGCAGTGTCTGCGCTGGTATGGACCATGCAGTACATACAAGCGAACAGTTGATGAGGAGAGTGTAATCGGGGGATCCCGCCGGCGTGTAGTAGGCATGCTCGAGGACAACGAAGACGAGTTCTGGCGGAAGATGCGACATGCGTATCAGTAATGTCCTGGCGATGTAAGAGGTTACCGTATAATGGTAGTACAAGTTCAAGAAGCTTGATGACAGATATAGTAATTGGTGCTGGCAAGTTCCCACCCGGAATTAGTTGACCGGGACCAGTACTTGACGATCGATCTGCCTGCAAGCCGCCAAGTAGGCTAACCCGGGAACGGCCCATTGAAGCACTACGTATAAGTGAGTGAGACTAGAACCCGCGAACCTCATAGCAGCCCCGAGCGACCCGCACGTCAACTCATCAATAGGACCTGCCAATCCCCGGCATGAAGGATCCGCCAAAATGGGCGGGTCAAGCCATCTCCTTTTCAGCCAAGTTCTGATGTTCTCTTCATAAAGCGTGCGCATTTGTGGATTTGGTAACGTATCCATAGGCCCTGGCCCCCTCAGCGTTGCTGTGCCGACCTCGAATCTCTTCTTCTCTCTCACATTTTGGGAAGCTATGAAATAGTTTCAAGATTCTGTTCGGTCGCGATGTCCGGTATAAAGCCGTTGGCCAGCGCCTTTCCCTCCACATTTTTCGGTCATTCACTACTGACACAATGGCACCTCTGGAAGGGCTCGTTGGTGTTGGCGCCTTGTTCGATGCTATCATGTCGGGCTGCCTTATCGTGCAATCATGTGTGTACTACAAGAACTCCAGAGGCGACGCGTGGTTGTCCAGGATTCTGGTGAGTCGTCTGAGTCCCTAGGAAACCCATTGATCGCTGGAATGCAGAGCGCTGACGGACTTCCCAAAGGTGTTGCTAATCCTGTCAGTAAAAGTATACTCTGATCTCGAGCAATTAACCTCTGAGCATGCGATTTGATTACTAGGTTTCTTTTATTCTCGCAACTCGGTTGTACGGCTGCTTGGCTTTGGGCAAGCACCGAAGGATACACCGGGGACGGATCCTTGCCCGATTGCGCCACCATTCTTTTCGGTGTTTCTAGTGTCTGTGGTGCAGTCATTTCATTTCTCTCGAGAGTGAGTAGTCATCTCTCCCCTCCTTCCTTGCGCTGACCGGAACCATACCAGTGCTTCTTTTCCCATCGTATCATGAAATTGTCCAATAGCCACTTACTGGCATTTTTATTCTTCGTTCTCTGTATTTTCTCATTCACGGCTGCCTTGGGGGCAGCGACTGTATTCTTTACCCACGCGACTGCCGATCTGACGAGTCAGCTCAGCAATAGTTGGATATTCCCTCTTGTGCTCATTTCTGGACTAACCTGTGATTTGGCGATCAACTTCGTGACTGGGTTTTATCTCAGATCTCAGGCGTTGGCGGAAGTAGCTTTGTGGGTGATTCTCTTCCTGACTGACGCATGTCGACTGATTGTCCGCAGTGACGTCGGACGTGGTTCCCGTCTGCTCTCCATGGTAGCTGGTCAGTTGTCCTTGCAATGCATTAACCTAAACTGATTCGACTCGTCGCAGAAACGGGCATTATGACGAGGTGCGGCACATATAATACCGACATCAAGTCACTAAACGAAACGATTCCCCTAACAGCGTCTTTGGCATTACCGTCGTTGTTGTAGTGAGTGTTCGTCTTTCTCTCTGGAAACGCCTTTCTAACATTGTCACAGTATTGGTTGACAAAAACGCAGTGTGGGCTCTCCGTCGGTCTGTCCGTATGCAGCATGCTGACATCCGACCCGCCTGCAGTCGCATGGCTCGCCCTAATTGTGCTCATGCCCGGAGGCAAGTGCCCTTGCTTCATCTCCTTGTAACAGCAGGTGCTGACCACTCAACGCACTAAATTCAGTGTTCGCAAACACCTGCCTTGCTGCGTCAGTTAGCTTTCGCACGTCATATAAGTTCCAGACTGATCTTCCCTGCTCCAGGCTCAATGCGCGCGAGCAGCTATGTACTGAGATCAAACATCAACGGGTAGGCAAGATCGGGGACAAACTGATCGAGGAGCGCGCCAAGAGAGTGCGTAGCTTGGCCTTAGCCTCCACAGATTTATGTAACTGATACGCTCTACCAGCCCCCAATCCTGATCGCCATCTCCAAGCAAGTGGTGAAACAATCTGAAAAAAATCCTGTGTAGTAAGGGGAACTGAGTGTCATGGATACTTTCACCAGATCATCACCGTCCACCATTTTTTCGCCAGTGCACCTTGTTGTGACGCATGTACGATAGTTGAAGATGCAGCCATTTTTTCGTCTTTTCCCTCCTTCACGACGTTATCTTCTCCGAGAGGCAGTTCTTTGTCCTACCACCTTCCTTACCACGTGACGCGGACCTTGCAATGACAGTTTATGTGGTTTGATCGAATAAAAAGGTGTTAAAGCTTCGATCGATGATGGATGAGGACATGATAGTCTCCCAGCGCAATGAAATACTAGGTGTCAAGAGACTCGAAGAAATCCAACAAATCACTTCCCTGTATTCGCAAAGAATAGTCAATTTATTTCCGCTTCATAAGGCACGATGAACTATTGCATGTAGACACGATCTGCAAAGATATAAAGTCGAGTGATGTTCCTGATGGACAATGTTATGCGACTCTAATCAGGATGTTAAAGGTGCATTCAGAGATATAAAGAGGGTGTTAGTGTAAATAGGGTATACTCTAATCACGAACAGGTGCTGTCTCTTTTTTAGCCAACGCATGTATATCTTTTTCTGTCATAGACATCAAGTCAGGGGAACAAGACGCTGGTGACAGCAGAGGCACTTACGCATCCCCCACACATGGTTTCTCAAATCAAGGAATTCTGAGAACAAAGTTGTGAGAAAGGACCGACACACGAACGAGAAAAACATACCTATATGAAGGCCGTCATACAGCTTTTTCACCTCTGCACGAACCCGCGACAGGTCGTCTTTACTGGCAGAGTTGTTTGACAGCGCCTTCAAGTCCTTTTCCACCGCTTCGATTCTCCGCACGTGTGCAGTCACCTGTGGGAGATACAGGTACATGAATATGAGGAACGTGGGCCATCATACCTTGGCGGTACTAGCTTGTAGTTCTTCGACGCTGGCCTGCAGCGCTGCCGAAGCGGCCTTGTACTCGTCGAGAAGATGGTACGCGGCATATGCGGACGCGAGCGAAAATCCAAACAAGAAGCCGATGATCCTGCAGGGAGTATCAGCACGCGCAAGAGATGGGCAATGCGGCACCCGAACCCGCCACGGAACCCGCCGACGGGTTTCTTTGGGCTGGCGACTGTTCCGAGATTGGGTGCATCGTTACGAACGACGTGCGAGGTCGAGAGAAACCTCGTCTGTGTGCTCGTGCACCGATTTCGTGCAAGGGCGAGGCAGCGCAACGTCGAGGCCATCGTGGTGGGGTTCGCAGAGGTATGGCTCGGCGTTTGCCGGGCAAGTCGCGTGAGACGCGTCCGCAATTTCAGTGCTGAGTGCAACGTTGACCTCGTCGAGGACGATGCCGCCAAAACGAAAGAACGACGACGCTGGCGAATCCAGCGCGCGAGAGCGCAAGAAAGTCAAAGTGGCCGATGCTCGGACGATACAAGTTCAAGAGGCACCCGCCGCGAATGGTTCGACCCCCTCAAACAACCAGGGGAACGCCGTCGCGTCATCTTCTGCGGGCCCTTCCAAGACGGTCGTGCAGTTTGACTGTGCGTACTCTCATGCTTCATTTTGTCTTTGGCCGACGTCGACGTATGCAGCTATGCAAGGTCTGCCAGCTTCAATAGACGTAGAGAGGTTCACAGAGGTACGTTTCTTTCACCCTCTAGGGACGCGGTCACCAACAATCGTCCAGGCGCGTGCATACGAGATTGATGCGATGCAAAAGTCAATAAAGAGAGCCAGGCACGTCGACGGGCTATTCTTCATCATGGCTCTTTGACAATGGTTTGTAGTGAAAGCTCGACCCATCGTGCGTGGCAAACCCTTCCCCGACATCTTCGTCGCAGGGCAGCAAGTCACGATGTTCGACGCGTCCCCATGCGTCTGCGAGACAAGGCGCGGGCAGAGGTAAGCTAATTCTGACCTTTGGTAGCGCATATATCCATCCTGCTACAGATGGACACCAATAGACGTCGTCTCCTCGGTCGCCCAAAACGAGGCAAAGCGAATCAAATCACTCGGACAGAGGCCTTGTTGAACCGCCAGCGTGAGTTTCGTTGCCCTCTGTGTCGTATCGTATCCAACCCGAGATCAGGTGACAAGTCATGGCTCGAGACACATATCTGGCACGCCAAACGGGCAAAGATGCAGAATATGTGGGGATATCGACTTGTACGTCTTCTGCAACGCTGCAATGCGCGTCAATTCATAAGTTCTACCCTCAGGCTGTGACTCCTACCGAAAAGGCTTTCCGACCATCGCATCGCGCATCCATGCATGGCTCCATCTTACATGACGCGTCTTATTATGCGACAATAGAGCTTAAAGGTCCGCAATTGCTCCTACAAGCAACACTCGAACAATGCTGCGATCCACAGGTCTCTGGAATGAAGCGGTTTGTGATGCATCTCCCACTCGTTTCTAGCTCATGACGTTGGTGTTAGTTGTATGACGGGTAGTCGTGCTTGCGAGACTCATGTGTATAAATATGCGAGTTTTCCGTTCGCGCTGCTAGGTCCTATGACGATCATATGGCAGCCATTGTCTTCAGAGGCCAACTCATCTCAGGAACCTCCCGCGCAGCAAGGTAAAGGAAAAGGAAAAGGAAAGGGCAAGGGGAAAGGCAAGGAGAAGCAGACGGACGACAACCCACCACCTGAATCTAGTAATGGTCTGCGGGTCATCTGGATCCGTTGTCACCCTGCAATTTTCGAAGAGGCTTTCGAGTCGCTACAAACTTCGGCCTCGCATGTTCTAGAACAGAGCAAGAAGAAAGATCCACAATTGCATGCAGAGATCCAGATCGCAGATCTCAGAGGGTGTATCAATGCTTTCGAGATCATGGGACCCAAGTCAAGTCAGGTCATCAAAGGGGCTTTATCTCCTGTCGGGCACGATGACAGGAAGGACGTCAAGCAGGTACGGGAGTTTTACCTGAGCGTGCTGACATGTCTGACATCTACGGAACCACAGTTCTGGGATTCTTTGACAGATCTACAGACCTCTGCCAGCATAACTCGTGGAATGGTGATCGGGCTCAAAGTTCTCGATCCACGCCTCAAGTATGGCCCATGATCCACATCATGTTCAATGCTGAAATCCGACTGACTTTTCGCAGATTCCCTCCAAAAAATGCAAAACCCCATTACCCCGACGTTGCGCAACCTTCTAGCCGGCAATCCTCACCCTTCATCTTCCCAACTGCTCTTACGGCGCAGAGCGAGATTTGGGATGAAGAGAAGCGGGGGTTTCTCAAGAAGCCGAGGTTTAAGAAGAAGGACCTTGACGAGAGGCGTTCCAAGGTTGGCAACACTCCAATTGCTTCGTTGCATGTATACACTACCGATTTATAGAACCTCGTCCCAGGTACTCCGCTTAATCCTCTCCGTCAGGACGATCGGATCCCCGTCCTTCTTATCCAACGTTCTGTCGAACCGCCTCCAGCTTCCTCGGTCTTTGCGTCGCAATCTGAAAACACACAGGGTATCCACGGATGGACGCTGTTGTTCCCTGCGGGCTGGGCTATGGCTTTTCTTTCTTCTCTTCTTTATACGGGAACTCGGTTTGCCGGCCAACGCGAACGCACGAAGCAGTTCTTCGAGGCTGGCGTCGGTGGGTTCCCGAACGACTACCCTGGCCTCTCCGCGCACGGTGTCGTGACCAACGATCGTGCTGAGCAAGAGAAGGCGCGTTGGGAAAGAACCCCTCCTGCGAAGAAGCCAAACTATGAAAAGTTGGGGACAAGGAGTCCCTGGCTTGCGGACTGGAGCGTTGTACTTGGGTTGGAGAAGCCAACTACAGCAGAGACTTCAAGGGGAAGAGAGAACGGAGAATTGGTGACGGCTCAGCGGGAAAACCCCTCTGATCCTGACGCGATGCGGATAGATGGGGAAAGTTCCAACGTCCGCCCCTGGCTTCTGCGAGGACCTCGAGTCCCGACAATGGTTTCCAACGCGTTCATTACGCCAGCGCAGTTTGTGGATGAAATAAATAAGCTTCGGGCGAAGAGCCACATGTCACCTCTGGATGCGTCGTTATCTGCGGTTGATCTAATGCGATCGGCGCTCTTGATGGTTCGGACGGAGATGGTGCGGAGGGGTGCACCGTCAGACATGGCGAATATCTACAAGATGGACGACCCCGAGGCACGCAAATGGCTCAAGGCTTTCGAGAAGCAGAGTGCCAACAGAGGCGAATCGAACGCGCCAAACGAGCACGAGGTATAGTATTCCCATGTTTCTTCGCGCAACGGAGGGTGACATTTCTGTTTGTGTCTTGTTCTAGCTCGGAGAGATCGAGCCTCCCCAAACAGACATTATTGGATACGTGACGACGGGGGACGTCTCGCTCTTACGTGGCGAGGGCTTTGCGATCGGAGCGATTCCCCTCTTACAGTACTTTGCGCTGCGCAAACAGGCCTTGAGGTACGTCGGCGCATTAAAGCGTTCCTTTGGTTCGCTCATGTCGGTTTTTAGACTTTCTCAGTCGTTTGTGTTGGTGAAGATTAGGGATCGGGATGGCACGACGTGTCGTGCGGCGTACTTGAAACTTCTGGACTCGTAGGCCAGATGTTGTTCGACCTGACGACGTTAGACTACTCGGATTTAATCCACTGTGCATAGTACCACAGCCGATGGTGGTAGAAACGGCCGTAATTTTCGACGTAGCCTGTACTTGGATTTAGTAATTCGAGGTGTGACATACAGACAGGGGCTGCTGTGACGTATACTCTCGTTCTTTCGATCCACAATCAAGCACTCGCGCAACATTATGACTCGCGCTACGACCAACCTCGGGGGGACTGCATCCAACGTCGTCGTCGGTAAAGTCGGCGTAAGTATCAGTCACTCTCTCCCAGCCATCTTCACTATCATCTCATCTCACTCCCTATAGCATGGTCTCATGATGATGACGTGCGTTTTGCTGCGACTCCGAGCTTGCAAGGCAAACCACATCGCACTCCAGATGGAAGCCAGATCCCTCTCCAAAAACCGAATGTTTCGAAGCTATCAAAGCAGGCATCGACGCGCTGCCGCCCGGCGCCAAAATGGTCCTTAACGGAGGTGAGTCGGCAATGCTCAACACTTGTTTCTCCATGATGTTCCGTCTGCCGCGCTCTCACCTCCGTTTTGTGGCACCAACAGGCGAATTCTACGGACACAACTACTCCACGGCGAACCTCGAGTTGATCGCCGAGTTCTTCGAGACGTATC